>APFE030671339.1:0-11223 GCA_000404065.3 Pinus taeda | reverse complement strand
TTAAAATTCATTTAAGGATTTCTATGATGGAGAAATTCTATAAAGAATTTTGACTTTCAATTTGTCAATGCCAAAGAATTTAATCTCTGGCCACGGTATTATTGTCGTGATGACATTTAATTCTGACAAAAATGTACCAAAATGGGTGCGTCTTCATTGCCTTATTCCCATCATCTCAGGGCTCTAAGATAAAGTTTATATTTAGGGTTAAATAGATATATGTGATTCCTGCAACCATGGTATAGGATTAAATTCCAAACTTCACAGCTTGCAATTATTGAAAATGTCAAAATGTCTCTCAATTTTTAAACACAACTTTGAGCTTAGAGTGTGATTTGTAAGTACTCTAAGCAAGAACTCTCGAACTAAATCATCTAGAAGAGAGGAAGCATCTCCTCCTCTCTTCTTACTGCCACCCGAAATAAATCATCTAGAAGAGAAGGAAGCATCCCCTCCGCTCTTTATAGTGCCACCCTCCATGACCTACGGAGCATAATCAAAATTAACAGCTTGCAATTATTGAAAATGTCAAAATGTCTCTAATTTTTAAACACAACCTTGAGCTTAGACTGCGATTTGTAAGTATTCTAAGAAAGAACTCTTTAACTAAATCATCTGGAAGAGAGGAAGCATCTCCTTCTCTCTTCTTACTGCCACCCGAACTAAATAATTTATTTTTTAATAAAAATTAATAATATTATTAAATTCTAAAATATAAAAAATTAAATATAAATATAAATTTTTATATATTTTTAATTAATATAAATAAAAAATTTTAATATCAATATTTTAATTTCTATAATGGATTAAAAGCACATTATAAAATATTTGAACAAGAATTTTTAAGTTATCCAAAAATAAGAGAATGTTATAATTCTTTATTGATCTCATTTTAAAATGATGATGATGATGGTGGTTAACGTCCACTAAGACCAAACTTTGGTGTATTGGACCTAAAGAAACGCATTATTTAGTTTGATTTAAGATTTTATTCCTATGCTCAAAAAGCTTGGAGAGAAGCCTCCCGAGCTGAATGTAATTTTGACAACATAAAAGGCTTGGAAGGTAAGTATTTCAACAAAGATTTTGAAACTAAGATCTAATGTAGTTGTGCATTGGGCACTCTAAGAGGAAGTGATTTTCATCCTCGATGTTCATATTCTCACAGAGATGGCAGAACCTTTCCATCCATGGTGTTTTAGGAACTACCCAACGACCCATTTCACTATGGAGCTCACGAGAGTTCGTTCTAATCTTGGCTACATTAATTTGCTTCTTTGAGTTAGTTAAAATAGAGAGATACTTTTTATCTTCTAGGGTGGGGTTGGTGACCTCATTATAATATCTTAATTTTCTTTTAGCTGCTAAATATTTCTCGCACCACATTTTTTCTTTGAACTTAGAAGTAACAATATTTTTAATGTTATTAATTTTTTCCAATGCAACATTCTCGTCGACCTCCCAATGCTTTAACGAGGCCCCGATGTATTTATACCAAACTCATTTGAGCCTTAGGTGGTTTTCGCTGGAATTTAAAGCTAGCTTAGGAAATCTATGGTCTCCTATGTTATTGAGTTTGTGCTTGTACAAAAAAAGGGGGAAAGAACCACTTCTATAAGGAAAATAGGATAGGGTGTGTTGCTTTTAATGTTGAAGTTATACGTTATAAAACACTTCTGGATTTTCTTAATCTTTCTCCAAGATTCTCTAGAGATTCTACAACCCCAAACTTCACATCCATATAAGATAACTGGAGTGACTAAAGTTTCAAAGAGGAACTTCTTTGTATCCCACATTATGAGGTTTTCCGTTTTATAATTATTTTCAAGACCAAAATAAGCTTTCCATCCCCCATTAATCCTTTTCTCAATGCTATAGTTCCAGTTGAGCTTGTGATGAATATCAATTCCTAGGTACTTGTAGGAAGACACTTCCTCCAAGTTACTATTTTCATACATAAAATTAGAGTAAGTGTCCTTCTTGGATTTGATAATCATAACTTTTGTTTTCTCAGTATTAACAATCATACCCATGGTAGAGCAGAAATCTTTAAGAAGTATAAGTTGCTTATCAAGATCAGATGGGCACCTTGCTAGAAGAACAATATCATCAACGTAGAGAAGAAGCATGATCCTAACTAAGATCGTGCCAGAACATCCTGCTTCCTCTAAACAACCTTCTAGCTTGTCGATGTAAATCCAAAATAGGGTAGGGGAGAGGGGGAAACCTTGTTTAACTATGATATTGCACTTAATATCTTTCAATCACCCCTCATTGCACTTTAACTTGGAAATTACATTCTCGTATAACCTTATAGTGGCATCTCTCAACTCAAAAGGAACCTTTAGCTCTTCTAATGTGTTCCAAAGGTTGTTTCTAGGAACTGTATCGAAAGCCTTTCTAAAGTCCACAAAGCAACAAAAGAGATTGGATTTATCATTGCGGCATTCCTCCACAATGATCCTAAGCATAATGAGTTGGTCTGTTGTTGATTGTTGCTTTCTAAAACCCGCTTGGATTTTAGCTTGCTTACCTTCACTTTGAAGCCATATGCTCAACTTCCTTTCCAAAATAATACCATATAACTTGGCTAGGAGAGGGCTCATCATAATTGTCCAATAATTAGAGGGGTTATTTGTAGCCCCACTTTTAAAAATAGGGATAATGAGGCTTTGAGTCTGTTGTCACAAAATCATACACTAAAGGCTGCTACTTAGTGAGATCTCATGCAACTGTTTCAAACCAGGCTTTAGACTAAGTTTTAGCCTCCTTAGTCAGAGAGGGCTCTCTCACAGATTTTGATATGCATTTAAGGGCAAAAAGATGGCTAACTCTTTAAAACAGTGAATAAATTTCAAGCTGGTTGGAACAACAAAATCAAGGCTTCTCCCATTGGGTTCATGGAGTCATACATTCCTACAGTAAACAAGCAACTACTGAATCATAGAAACCAAGGCATATAATGTCTCACTGTTCAAAACATTTACCAAGAAGTACTTCAACTCAACAAGACATACACAGGAAGTCTGAGCATCAATGATGAATTCAGAGTGATTGCATGTCTAGTGAACTGTAAAACAAGATGAATAGAACCAAAACCACATACATTCTGAACATTTGAGACACAGGATGAATCTTGGGAAGAAACAATATGCTTTCTATTACTGCGAAAAGAAACTTTACATTAACCAATATGAAAACTCTGTCTTTTTGATAAAAATCTCCAACCCTTGATACATCAGAGTTTTTCCTATATATAGGAAGCAAAACCAAGCTATCTTGAGTCTCCTCCTCCAGCATGAGGGGAGCTCGAAAACTTATGATTAACTACCTTATCCATATTGAAACTAACTTATTAAATACAGAGGTATTGTGCTTTTAATACAATAGAGTCCTATTTCTAATCAAACTCTACTACTATCTCCTCGTGTGCATGATTCTCTCCTGATCTTTGACACCTGTGCCTTTCCTGTAGTGGCTGAAATATATTTGAGGAGCATTCACTGAATTGGCTGCCTTGGATTCCAACTGTGTTGCTGACTCAGCCTTTGATGAAGAAATATCCTCTGTTTTCACGGTCCCTGTTTTAATTCCATGTTTATTTTCCAACAAAAAGTGCTTGAAGCTGTACAATGACCTTAATGACCATGCAATAACACCATATGACTGATAATCTGGACGCTTTATGGACACTGCCAGGTGTTGAACTCAAAATTCTGGTAACCCTACCAGAAACCCTAATTTTCCGGTCATAAAGGTACTTTATAAAAACTTTAGTAAAGACAAAAAGTTTCACCTTTATGCAATAAGATTTACATTTGTCATTCTTTGAAGGCTTTGGCAACCATTTATGATTCCCTTCCTATCCCCGAAGCCTTTCTTCACAAAATTTGATGACCTCAGCATCATTTTTGAATTTTCTTTTAAAAACAGTCACCTACAGCAGTTTCGTAGCGCGCTACGAAACTGCTGTTCTTTGCAAAATCACAGTCTTCAATGAATTTCTTCAATTACTTTGACTGTTACAGCTTCACCCTTGGTTCCAAAATTACTAATTTGCCTTCCTTTTATACATGCCTCAAAAACTAATTAATCTTAAGAAAAATAAACAAAACTTGGAGCAACATTTGATCTTTAAACAATTTCAATTTATTTAGCAGCTAACTTGCCTAGCTGAGCCTTTAGCTTTGCAAGTTCATTCTCCATGGCTGCAATCTCTGATACTGTCTTTTCTAAATCAGCCATTTCCTTGTCAGCTGCTTCCCATTTCTCCTTGGTAGATGAGGTTTTGTCTTTCTTGGCCATAGGAGCTTTCTCCTTCACATCTTTCTTTCTGCTCTCCTTTGTTATTTCTGCCTGAGCTATCTGCTTTCCTTTTTGTTTGGCCTGTCCTCTGGTATAGATTATTCTTTTGGTTTCCTCTGCTTTCTCTGCCTTCTCTGCCTTCTCTGCCTTCTCTTTCTTCTCTGCCTTAGGCAATGGTATGGTTTCCTTTGTTGTTACCTTGGCAGTCTCCTCACCTTTTTGAACTTGTTCCGCTGCTTGGGTTTGTTTCCTAGTGATTGGCCTTCGAGGCTTGACCATGAATTCTTTTCCAGCCTCCTCAAATCTTAGCCTTTTTGAGGCTTTTGATTTCTTGGAGCTATTAGGGGATGACTGGGTTAGGTCAATTGGCATAGGCTCCACCTGTACTGATGTGGCTTGTTCAAAGTCAATTACCTCCAACAAATCCTTTAGACTAGCCTTTGACATGGGGCTGTCTTCTACTGCAACTGACTTTCCTTTTTCTCTACTTAGCTGGCTTCTTGTTCTGATCCTGGTTTCTTGTGCAACTTCACTTGGCTTTGATGCAACTTTCTGATATTTAATCTTCTCCTTGGATGGTTTGGGTGTCTCTTTTATGACTACGGGTTTCTCTGATTGCCTTGATTTATGCTTCGGTTTCTTTCGGTCTTTAGCCTGCTTCTTAGGCTCAGCCAATGTAGGCTCTTCAACCATTGAAGACTCTTGAATCTTTCCTTCTTTTTCCCTGTCTGGTAATGGGGTAAGACCTATTTTGTTTTGGAAACCCGACATGAAAATGAAAGAGTCCCAATCCCTACCGATTTTATGCAGGCTATCTAACACCAACAACTTAATTAAACCATGATGGAAAAGAGATGTCTCATAATTATCCCTTCTGAATTGAACTTTGTCGCACATTTTACCAAGACTCCTGAATAAATAAAAAGGGATGTCTATGGACACCTTCCCTGTGAAATGTAGCAAAAGTTTGAAGTGGTATGAGTAGACTTTAGTGTACCTTCCCTCGCATGTGAGGTATTTCTGAATGGCTGTGAGGAGCAGAGCATAATGCTCTTTAATATAATGCCTTGGCATTGCCTTAGTAAGGTCCTTGTTTGCATATTGATCCTTCAGAAACTCCTTACATGGGGTCATATCAAACTTATAATTCTTAAACCATTCCTGACCACTTCTTGGAATTTCGGTGACAGCAGAAATAGCTTGCGGAGACACAGGGAACTCTAGTAATGCAACCTTAGAATTCAAACCATTGAAATTTAGTGCAAAGGCTTTAGTTACCTCTGTGTGTCCGCCCTTCAATTTTTCACAGAACCTCCAGCAACCAGCCTGTTTGAAAGCTCGTGCAACACCTTCATCTTTAAGCGTGAGGTCAAGTCCTTCTGGTTCAGTTCTCAGACATCTCCCGGATCTATGCTCTCTTTTCTCCATCTCGCTCAGAAAATTCTTGCACAGAGAACTTAATCAGCAAATCCAATTTACACAACAGCTTCGGCTTTGGAATGCAGGCTCGCTTGCAGTAGTCTCTTTTTAAATGAGAATTCGGGCTTCCTTGTGTTTTTTCAAACGCTTATCATAGAATAGGCACGTTAATGCATCATGAATAAACATAATTACACTACCATACCTCATAAGATTTATTGAAATAATTGTCATGTGTGTGATCCTATATCTGATGGCGGAATGGATCCTATCATGACCTGGAGAGGACGTCGACTGACACATATGAACGGTTCTGATGACTCACCTCCCGAGATTTGACATTTCAAGGAAATATGCTGCAGAAAAAACCCGAATCCCCGATTTTGTAGCGCAGGAAATTATGAAATGACATACCGCGCTACGAAATGGCTGCTCAATGATATGTTGCGGAAAGGTAGCAAAATGATTGCGCAGCTAAACTAGCCAATCATATCGCGCTGCGAAACTGTGCAAAATCAGAATGATGTAATCAAGACACGACATGCTTTAACTATCATGAGAGATGGTATCTAACAGTTTTTTACAAGGACTCACATCAATACCTTTGGAAAACTAATCTCAAAGTGACACACCTAAGAACCTATTGACTTAAAAAAAAAAAAAAAATTTATATATGAATCTTTGGCCATAGGTGAACTATGGTTTTGAGTGATAACAGAGTCCATGGTTTAGGGAACCCTTTCTTGACCGCTTGATTGAAAAGCTTGTGAATGTGGGGGATGAGGACAGGACCTCCAATTTTAAGATTTCCACCTGCTAACTTCAATGTCCTTAGTTTTCCCACTAACCAAGCGATTTACCCCAAAATAAATGTATTCTAATGAGAAAACTTCTTTCATTGTGCACAGGGTTTCAAAGTTATCCATGATATTTGGAGATTCATAAAGCTTTTTAAGATAGGAATTCGAGTCGTGTAAAGCAATTTTATTATTATCTTTAGTTTTCCTAGTTAGAATCTGCCTCCAGAATTTCTTAGGAGCTACCTTAGAGAGGTGTAAGAGATTCTCTTGTATTTTATGAATATACTGCCTTTTCTTCCTTTTAGTTAGGGCTTTGTATAATTTTATCTTGCCAAATTTAAGAGATTTGTCAACAACTTCCTTAATTTCTCTCCTTGCACTTTTACAATCTTTGTCATTCCATAGGTTGGTTTTGCTATTTCTTTTATTACTTGAAACTTTAATTGAGAAGTTGTTAATAGAATATGAGAGGGTTGTAGTAAAATTATGATAGAGATCTTCTATGTTGTCTATACTAGATAAATGAAGCAAATTAGTTTTTAATTCACTTAGAAAGTGATCTTTTTAATTTCTATCAAAGATTAAATTCTTTTGGCTATAAGGATTATCTTCTATGGGACCTTTATGCATGACAAAATTGAGAGTTATAAGTAAAGGCCTATGATCAAAGTCAAGCCCGTGGTCCTTTAAGATGTCAAAATTTGTTATTTTGTTGTATAGAGGGAGATTGGAGATAACATAGTCTACCACGCTTCTACCAAGCCCATGGATGCAGGTCATCTGGCTAGAATTGGGCCACTTCTTTATACCATTGCAAATTATGAGATCGTGAACACTATAGAGCTTGACTAGCTCCAACCCAAACAAATTCTACCCGAGGTCTTCAGAGCTCCTTTTGTACTGGCTAGACAGAGGGAGGTCTTCATCTAACCAAAGATGATTAGTATTGGAATGATTGCTTAGAAGAATAGCTTGGTTGCTTGAAGCTTGAGCATTAAAGTCACCCATTAAAAGGATATTGCCTTCATTCCTTCGGCTAGAAATATCATTCTCTAAACCATTGTAAGGAATATTTTTATCTAGATTCTTTTTCTTATATAAGTTACAATTGATGGGGGGGAATAATAGATTTCTATGTAGGTAGTTTTATCATAAATGTCAGTAATTTCTATCCAACTATATTGGTTGTAAGGGTTGTTTTTATAAATCCTAGCATGGGGAGAGATGTTACTCTTAATGTAACAAGCTATACCCCCAATGCCTCTACGGGAGGATCGCTTATTCCAGGTAAACCATAATGTAAAGTTATCTATGTTAGGGACCTTAGATTCTTCGTGCTCCCAAGTTTCAACAAGAAAAATAATATTAACATTATTCGAGATCCAACTTAGCTTGGGGCCTTTGTTCAATTCGATGATATAACTAGTTAGTTTAATACCAATTTTTTTCAGTTCTATGTTTTTCGTTGATGTGGAAATAAAGGTAATAGAGTTACAATTTCTTATTCATGTCATTTTTAAATATAAACTCATTTTTAATTTAAAGTTTTTCCAATTTTGTATTTTTCGTTAAAATGGAATAAACCTAAACATTGATTTTAATTTAAAGCCTATATTAATTTTTCTTAATTTTAAGTTTATGTTAAATTTATTTTTATATTAAAAAATAATTTTCAAAAAATTTGTAAATTAAAAAAATTATAATTTGTTTTTTTTTGTTTATTAGGTTATGTGAGTTTAGAGATTATTAGTATGTTTAATTTATGCTTGACTAATCTCGATCTAAAATCATATAAGAGGTCAAAATCACTCAAGGTTATACAACGCCTCTACTAAAAATGCAACAAGCAAACCTTAATTTAATTTTGTCCTGGAATTAAATTCAGAATAAAATTATAATCACACAGCTCATGACAACTTGTATTAGTTAACTAAGTCAATTTGACTTAGGTGGCTTAGTTAATTCGAGTTGATGGTCTAACTAGAGTCATGTACAATGTCTCCTACATTATAGGAGCCTTTGTTGAACTTGTTTTGAGTTGTAATTAATTAATTTAGTTGAATTGAGTTAAAGTCAATTAAACTAGTTCCAACTAATGGAGGAACTAGTGGGAGGTCTAGTAATGTGGTGTTTCTTGTAGTCGAGTGTGGTAATTCTTGAAGTGTAGTGTGGTACTTCATGAAGTGTACTATGGTGTTGCATGAAGTGCAGTGTGGTGTTCCTTGAAGTGATCAACTAGTAAACTGAAGATTCACTCATAAATAACTCATGCATGTCAGATCTGGGAAAGACCCAATTGAGATTGGACTTTAGGGAGAATATACTATCAGTTGTATACTCATCATAATTGTAGAGATGGTGCATGAAGTTAGAGGAAGAGTCTAAAGGAACTTCAAAATTCAACGAAGGAAAATTCCTATTAAATAAGGGCGTAATTCCTCATTGAATAGTGCAAGGAAATAGGAGCTTGTAAGGCTAGGAATTTGACTGTGTTGGAGGATAGAAAATATTTTTGTTATTTGAGCTCAAGGTTGACCATAGAATATTGTATTCATCCAAAGCTTGTCTAGGAATCAGTGGGACGGATAAAGATAGTGCATAGGTTGCTAGGGCTTGAGAAAAACATTGTAGTCTTCTCATATTTTCTTACTAATGCAATATATAGATAGCAAGGGATTTTAGCTGTGGCTTTCCCTAGGAAATAATTGTTTAATGTGTTGATTGAATTCTTTATCTTCTATGCTTCATGATTTCTCAATCATTTAATTATTTCATGTGATGGGTAGAGTAGATTCAAGTGTATTGTTTTATTATATTGCAATTAGCAGTTTGAAACTACAAGGAATTTCTACATGGTATCAGAGTTAGATTTGTAGAAATTTCTACAAGGTATAACTGCTAGATTTGTAGAAATTTCTACATGGTATTGTACATGAAATCACAATAGAACAGAGGAATTTGAAATTCTCCTTACAGGTGAATTTCGAATTGCAAATTGATGGAGCTCTACCTGAGGGAATATCCAGAAGACCTTATGTGCAGACTTCTTAATGGAGCTAGAAGGCTCCTAACGGGCTGATCAATGAGCCAATGTTTAGTGACACAAAAAAGGGTTTTAATAATTGATTTTGGAAGATTGAGGGGAAAATATATTTCCCATAGGGAGATTGAGACTTAGAGGGAGTCTAGTTTCAAAGGGAGCAACCCTATGGAAGCTAGCACTTCAAGATTTGGGGAGATCAAACACATTATTGCAGTATTTGTAGCAACAATGCGGAAAATGTAGGAATGCAGTAGCAACAACAGTATGAGTAGATTAGATTTAGCTCATGCATGAAAATACTTGAGGAGAAAGGAATATACTAGAGAGTTGGTGGTTGAGAGGGAGAATTTAGACCTCTAAACATGCAGCCCCAGAAGCAGCCACAACAACTTATGGAGAAACCACAAATGGAGAAGCAGAGAGGAGATCGGATAGGAACATCCACTCAAGGAGAGACCTCTAGTTGGAGGAAATTTCGAGACAAGTGGGTAGAGGGAGCACATGTAGCCATATATTTAGGTGAGAGATGTTGCGATGTGAAGAAATAGTCCCAAGAGTTACGAAATTTTGGGTAGGGTCCATTGAGGTGTTTTTCTCTCGTGGATAATTACCTTGCTACAAGGGCCCACCATATTCAGTAGCAAGAGGACCAATGTGAGTTAGATACTAAGGAGTGCAAAGCAATGTTGACAAAAGAGCATGAGGCTTAGTAGCAGAGCTAGTAGCAACACAGTTTTCCGAATAATCAGGGAGCGATGCCAGTTAGATATTGAGGAGTGTATAGCATAGTTGATAGAAAAGCTAGAGGCTTAGTAGCAGAGTCAATAGTAGCATATTTTTCCCATTAGAAAGATGCAGATTGAATTAGTGATTTTTTTTGGATGCTTTTTAGTTGCGGATCTTGCAGTTGCAATAGCAGCAGAGAGAAGTGTTACATGAAGAACATTCCAAAGGTACCATATCAATATAGAGTAGAATTTCTCTCTTGCTAAGAGGGAGTGATGAAAATGTAATAAGAAAATCCTAATTTAATTTTGTCCTTGAATTAAATTGGGAATAAAATTGTAATTCCACATCTCATGACAACTTGTATTAGTTAACTAAGTCAATTTGACATAGTTGGTTAGATAATTCGAGTTGAGGGTCTAATTAGAGTCATGTAGAGTTCCTCCTACATCATAGGAGCCCTAGTTGAGTTTATTTTGAGTTGTAATTAATTAGTTCAATTTAACTAAGTTAAAGTCACTTAAACTAGTTCCAGCTGATGGAGGGACTAGTGGGAGGTCTAGTAGTGTGATTTTGCCTATAGTCGAGTTTGGTGTTGCATATAGTGTAGTGTGGTGCATCTTGAAGTGTAGTGTGGTGCTTCTTGAAGTGTAGTGTGGTGTTTCCTGAAGTGTAGTGTGGTGTTGCCTGAAGTATAGTGTGGTGTTGGCTGAAGAGCGTTGTGGTGCTAGCTAAAGTATTGTGTTGTGCTGCCTGGAGCGATCAAACATTAAAGTGAAGATTCACTCACAAATAACTCATGCATGTTAGGTATGAGAAATACTCTGTTGAGATTGGAGTTCTAGGACAGTGTACTATCAGTTGTATACTCATTCATATTATACATATGGTTCAAGCAGTCAAAGGAATAGCCTAAAGGAACTGCACAAT
>APFE030671332.1:603674-615929 GCA_000404065.3 Pinus taeda | reverse complement strand
TATGGCTTGTGGAGTGTTCTCCTTCCTTAAGGAGTGAATGTATGGTGTTTCCCTACCTTAAGGGTTTGACAATAAAGATCATTTCATATTATTTATGGGTTTATTTGCATTATCTTATATTTTCATATCAGATCTATAATATTTCTGGGTTAGATCTACAACAGGGAATACTAAAATATTGCAATCATTACATGATACACTGACTACCGTCATTTCTTACTTCTCGCGGCAATGTCTCATCACCCCGTCTGTGTCTTATCGTGTCATAACTTCATTTGCAACATCCTACTCTGTTTCGACTGCAGCAACTCGGCTCTGCACTCTACATTTTGCTGAACCAATAACTATGGGAGGAAATATTGTTAGACATGAACCTGGCTCAACGGCATTATTGGAACTTTACCAGCAGGCATACCAAATCTTTCTACAAGCAGGATGGGTGGACTATTTCTGAAGGCTTCCGGATTTTGATTCTCAGCAAGTTCTGGAATTCGCATGCAATTTGAGGGAAGGATACTCTACTGTTCAAGGAGTGCAAATTCTAGTAACAGAGGACGATATAGCACAGGTTTCAGGGTTACCAACCAATGGTACTCGTTGGTTCAGCCGAAAACACCTCATTCTCAACGCACAGCAAGATTTTCCACTACCAGGGGAGCGCGTCGAACTTAAAGGCAGAGGTGTTGCACTTCATTCACTACCACCACCATGGTCGAAGGTTACAGAGTTCGTTAAGCACTACTTCACCTACGAGGGACGTTATCAGGTAGTCTACCAGCATGACTTTGTGTTGGTCATTTAATAAATATGCCATACTATCTGCTTGGTTGTCTAAAAAATATGGCACACTATTCTATCAATGCAAGGCACCCACTCCTCTCCCTCATGCACCATCATTTGGTTCAGCTCTTAATTCATAGAAGCTTTGCCCTGCACAATCCCCCTCCCTTTAACAACCCTCCCCAACAAGCTGCTAAAATCCTTCAACCAGTGGAAGAAAATCCCCAGCAAGCTACTGAAATCCTTCAACCAGCAGAAGAAAACCCCCAGCAAACTGCCGAAATTCAGCAACCAGCAGCTGAAACACCCCAATTGAGCACTGAAAACCCGCAATAGACCCCACCCCTTAATGAATTTGAATCATCCACTCCCATCGTCCATATTCCCACTGATAATTTGGATGACAATACCTCCATTATTATGCTCAAAAGGAAAAGACAAGAGAAAGTTGCAACCCCACTAAAGAGAAGAACGAGGGCCTCAATTAAGGAAGCTGTTATTTCTGATAATCCCCCTACCCTAAGGAAAAGTGCTCATAAGAGAAAAACCACTATTTTTCCTGCCTCCTTACGTCGGCGACGAACAAGGACGTTTGCAGCAACTGAGGCCATCACCCCAAATTCCCCACCTATTATCCTAAAATCCCGTACTCCACCTAGCCCTGAACCCTCACCTTCCTCACCCTCGGGTGCCGAAATGCAAAGCGTTCATGATTTTGTGACATCATTTTTTTCAAAAGATGCAACTGCTCCACAAGAACCAGCTGCTGATTTATCTAAAGTAGACACCCAAGATGATGTACGGCATGTGGCTGCTCCACAAGGACCAGCCACTGACTTAACAGGTGTTACACAAGAACCACCTATTGGGAAACAAAAGGAAGATGACCTAGATGTGGCTGTTACACAAAAACCAGCCACTGAATTAATAGGTGATACACAAGAACCACCTGTTGAGAATGCAAATGATGAAGTTGCCATCGAACAACAATCCTCCCATCCACTCGAACCTGCAACTGCTACAGAAGGCCCGGTTACTTTAACCTCCCTTCAGGAAGAAAATGAGTTTTTAAAATCTGAAATTGAGGCTTATAAGCAAGAGTTAACAAGGGCAAGGGAAGCTTATGAAAAGGAACTCAATCTGTACATGTTAGCTCAGGTAGCATCTGCAGCTGAAAAGAGTGCAGATAAGGATCGACACAATGAATACATGTGCAGTGAATGTGGTGGTCTCTATTCTCGAGCCGGTTATAAGATAGTCGAAGTTCCGTTGCCTGGATCCAGTCCAGTATCTCCTCCTGTTATAGTTAAAAAGGAGTACCCTGCTGTTACACAAGAACCAGCAGGGTCTTCAAAGACCTTGGAGGAAGAAATAAAACCACCCCGGCCTACCCTAGTTGTTACAGAGCAGAAACCAGTACCAAAGTCTTTTAATACTGCGTGTACCCAGACTGAACCTCGATGTGTAAGCAATTCTCACACCCAAACCTCCACTTTCCAAGAACTGAGCGACACATGGAAGACAGAGTATGATCTCTCACAAGGAAAGGCATTTCAGCAACAGAAGTCATTATGGATTAACCATGCATATAGAAATTGGGAAGTTCTTGAATAGTCTTGTGCATAACACAAGGAAAACAAGAAGCTAAAAACCAGATTGTCCCTTATCTTTGATTTGGTCCAAAGGTTACTTGCCACTAGGAAACCATCTTTTAACTATTCTGTGTTTTTGAGAGAACGCTTAGCGTTCCTCCAAGTGAAAGCAATCAAAGATGGACGACCCCACTAGGTTTCTACACCTCAGCAATTTATTGAGACCTTTGCAGAAGCATCGAATAGTGAGCAGAACTTGTTGTGTGAACTCTACCTTCACAATGAGGCTACGCCTGAAGATAGGAAGCTTAATTTAGTTCCTCTCGTTGGTGATATTCAAATTAGAGCCTTCGTTTATTTATTGGCTAATAAGCTTACTTGGCAAAACGTTTTTATGTCAGCAACACACAATGAGGAGAATTGTCATCTTCTGATCCGAGCTAAGCCACAAAATGTCATTGTTTTTATTGTTGAACATCAACGAATTCTACGAGAGCCAAGGATGACTGACCATATCAGGAAACTACAGGTAGCAGTATTGGAGGACTGCCAACACTATGTGAAAACTAAAGGAACTCTAGCCATAAAAGCAAATAATCTATTTTGGGAACACTGTCCTAAGGAGAGAAGGGAGTACCACCCCTTTAACCTTCTCAATCTTCAGGAAGCAATCTCACAAATACCTAATTATGCTAAATGTGTTCGACAGTGTGCTGAGAAGTGGATTGGTTATCACTTTCACTTCCCTCTTCTATGGCTACCAGGACAGCAATACAAGGCCTAGTTCAAATTGACCAAAAAGGAGGAGCTTGCAGCATGGCAAAAAGTTAAGTGTCCAAGGGTTCAGAGACATGGTTGATAGCACTTTCTATACTTACTGCATAAGCAATTTGCACGGTTCATCCCAGTATTCCGACTCAGATTCAGAGTAGAAGTTGCATGAGGACATGCAATCCTTTCAGTTGGGGAGGATGTTAGGACCCCATATTGTCTCTCTTTGACCTTATATTTTGTCATAATATTACCCTTTTCAACCCATATTTGAAAAGTCCTTGCTAGTGTTTTGACTCAATCATTCTAAAGGTATATAGTGACTCTTCTCATTGCTATATGTTTAATTATTTAATACATGATCATGTTATCCTTATAGTTGATCTTTGAAGTTGACCGAGTTACTGAACAATTAAAGAATGATGTGCAGACCGCATTGTTGAAACTGCCTAAAGCTGGCAGGACTATCTTTTGCAGTTACTGAAACAGCAAGAACAGCACGCAAATCTCAACGCTGAAGCAGCAAGAACAACATGCAAATATCAAGGAGACAGTTGAGATTTGCATACCAGATTTGACAACAACAAAGGAACCTGATCGATCACTGAGGAAGCTGTTACATTGGTTGTAATGTTCATAATCTAAATTACTGTAACAGCATTATGTTGACGGGAAACTGACTTCCCTATTTTTGTATAAAGGGTTGAACTAGAATCTATAATGTAAATATTTTGTAATGGATGTCTCCTCTATAAAGAGGAGACATCTACATTAGAAGGGGGGATGAACAAGTTATAACACAAGGATTGTAGTTGAAGGAACGAGACTGAATCTTTTCTGTAATATGGTATATTGATGAATGAATAGAGTTTTGTTCTGAGTACCTCATCTTAGTTTTTGTGTCCTGGGAATCTTGTGAGAAGGATAGGGCCCACCTTCATCACAAGATTCACCCATTCTCTTTCTGTTGTGTATTAAGTGTGATTTCTGTTCATACCTTGTTAACAAGTATTGTTTCTGGATGTTATTTTACTTTTGCTGAAACTCTGTTTCTCTTTTAATCGATTGATGTTATTTCATGAGTGCCTCACTAGTGATTAGGTTTACAGAGTGAATTGGTAAACTGGATAACTGAGGTAGGTGTTGAAGGTTCCTACTCTGGGGATAGGGTCCTGATCCTTTGTTACAGAATAGCCATTGTTTTATTTTGCATATTTATTCTTTCTGATTAAATATCCATCTCTTATTAGATATCTGCAATAGAGTATAATTGTTGTAACATAGAGTAGAGATTTAACAGGGTGTGATTTATTTATACTATAGCTTTTAGTGCTATTAAAATTGAGTACATACAGTACGTAGTTGCCTTTGAAATAATTGGACTTTCCCGGGTTGACAATTTATGTGGCACTCGACTGTTTAATTAGTAAGCAATTAAAGTGACCAACAGTCTACATGGGCTTGCACTTCTCCATGTGGAATCTCCTGAGTATCTCATTGGCATACTTGCCTTGAGACGCAAACACTTCCCCAACCTTTTGCCACACTTCCATGCCTAGAAAGTAGTGCATAAGTCCCATGTCTTTCATCTCGAACTCTCTTGCAAGGTCCTCCTTGCAAGACTTGATCAACTGATCAGCACCTGTCAATATCATATCATCAACATAAAGAAAAATGATCAATGGCTTACCTTCTACCATGATGTGGTAAAGGTTCACATCTGCTTCACTCTTTGTGAAGCACAACCCGGTGAAATAGTTGTCAATCTTGGTGTACCAAGCATGAGGTGCTTGCTTCAACTTGTACAAAGCTCTCTTGAGTCAACATACATGCGACTCATGATCGAAGGTCTCAAATCCTTCCAGCTGCTCTATGTACACCTCTTCCTCAATCTTTCCATTGAGGAACACAGTATTCACATCCATCTGATTGATCTTCCAACCCATCTGTGTTGATAGTGCCAACATTGATCTGATATATGAGTACCTTGATACAAGAGCAAAAGTCTCGTCACAGTCAATCCCCTCAACCTGTGAGAAACCACAGGCAACAAACCTTGCCTTATGCTTCTCCATACTGCCATCAGCTTCTTGCTTTACCTTGTAAAGCTATCAGAAACTCACCACTAACTTGTCCTCCAGTCTTGGGACAACATCTCAAACACTATTCCGAACTATGGAGTCATACTCCTCCACCATAGCATCAACCTAGACTAGTTGTTGCACTGCTTCCTCGAAGGAAGATGGTTCAGTCTCTATACATTCCCCAACTAGGGCCATGTAACCACTGTACCACTCGGGTGATCTCCTATGTCTACGCTGAGAGGTTGGTTGTCCCACATTCTCTCTCGCATCCATCACCAATCTGTCAGCTTCCCTTGAGCATTTCCGCCCATCTCTGGAAGACTCTACATGAGTGGATGTCCCCACTCCTAGATCCTTTGCATGTGGCTGCTCCGCATCAGTCTGAGGCTCCTCCTCCTTAGGAACCAAAAGTTCCTCCTCTGCATGCAACTTGAGCTCCCTCTCAAGGGAAACTCGCATGGCCTTCTGCTCATCGAACTTCAGGTCTCTATGTACCACTATCCTCTAACTGGTAGGCAAGAACACCCAATAGTTGTGGGGTGTGTTAGTGTACCCCACAAGTATCCCCAACTCAGTGGTTGGCTCTAGCTTCTTTCGGGCATCTTTGGTCACATGGCAATAAACCGATGATCCAAAGATCTTGAAGTGACTCACATCTGGTCTCTTCCCAGAGAAGGCCTCCATTGGTGTCTTCATCCCCAGTATACGATGTGGGCTTCTATTCTGCGAGTATACTATTGTATTGCATGCCTTAGCCCACAAATGAAGTGGTAGGCTTTGGTCATTCAGCATTGCCCTAGTTGCTCCCACAATCGTTCTATTCTTCCTTTCGGCCACCCCATTATTCTGTGGGTTATGGGGTGTCGTCAACTCCCGTTTAATTCCTTCTGCTGCACAGAAGTCCTTAAACTATTGGGATACATACTCTCCACCATTGTCACTTCGCAAGGCCCTTATTTTCTTTCTATATTCTTGCTCAACCAAGGCTTTGAACTCACAAAACCTTGAGAAGGTTTGATCCTTCTTCTGCATGAAGTAGATCCAACATCTACGAGAAAAATAATCAATAAAAATAACATAGTACCTTTGTTTAGCGGTGGAGGCTGTCAAGAATGGTCCACACACATCTGTATGAACTCACTCCAGGATTGCTCCAGCTCAATTGTCTCGATCCTGAAAGGAAGATTTTGCATACTTACCCAAGGTACAACCTTTTCATGTATCCACTTGCTCCAGTTTACCCTTGGGAAGTCCAGTAGAAATCTATTGCATGATCTTCAAGGCCCCATGGTGCAAGTGACCCAATCTTCTATGCCATAGCTCGCCAATATCTTAGCTTAAATCACATGAGAAAGAACCTTTGTCGACACATTTCGAACCAACCAGTGTGGTTCATCGTCAGGACAAGTTGGTTGGTTCGAAACGCGTCGACAAAGGTTCTTTCTCATGTGATTTACGCTAAAGCTTTTCTTATAAATATGATTGATCACAGAAGCCTCAATTCTACCAATATCTTAGCTTTGCACCAACTTTGCTTTGGAACTCACTACAGCACAGTCATCTACGTCCAGCTTGTAGAGATTCTTTACTCGAATCCCAATCCTCTTGGTCTGTCTAGTGCTGATGTGCCTCAGGAATACCTTTCCTTTATTAAAGACTACATCATAGCATTTGTCTTCCAACATAGCGATGGATACCAGATTCTTCTTCAAACTAGACACATAATTTACATCATTCAGGGTGAGAGGAGCTCCATGCTTCCTCTGAAACACAACCGTGCCTTCACCTGAAACACGGTACTTTCCATCATCACCCATCTCTATGCGCATCTGGAGGTCCTTCCCCTCCAAGGTATTGAATAGACTCTTGCCATCGATCATGTGGAATGAGGCTCCACTATCTAGGTACCAAACACAACACACCATCGATGAAACCATCCATGCGATGAGGGTGAAATCCAATTCGAACTATGAGGCCAATGCCTTGCCATCTGATCCTTTCAAGGATCCCTTCTTGGATTTCTTCTGTGGACAATTCGTAGCATAATGGCCCACTTCATGACAATGAAAGCATTGCATTTTTTATTTGTCAATCTTCTTCCCACCATAGGAAGAACTCATTTCGAATGGGATGCCTTCCCTTTCCATTTCCTCACCTTACTCGCTAAGGCTAGATTTTCTTCATCATCATGCTTTGATGAAAATCCATCTCTGGTGCTTCTCCTTATCTCCTCCTACATCAGATCCGACCACAGTCATTTCCAATCTGGCAGTTTCTCTCTTCCATTTACCGAGTCTTGGTAGCTATGCCATCTCTTAGGAAGATCGAGGAGAGCAAGACTCACCATGTCATCATCGACTGTCGTGATTCCTACACTTCCAACTTCATCCCTACAGGTGGTGACCTTGTTCAGATATGTAGAGATCGTGTCGCCATTTTCACACTTGATTTTCTAAAGCTTGTCTTTCAGCGCCAGCTTCCTCTGATCATTGTTGTTCTGATATAGATCCTTCAATGTTTTCCACATTGAAAATGGTGTCTCCTTCTCATGGAGACTCGAGACAATGTGGTCTCGAACTCCCTCCAAAAGAATCCTCCTTGCTCTAGCCACACATTTCTTCCATTACGCCAATTCTTGGGCATTAGCTATTGCTGGCTTGGGGACTTCTTGATCAATGAAGTCCTTCAAACCGTTGTCCTCTAATACCGCTTCCATGCAATACTTCTAGGCTATATAATTCGAGCTGCCATCCAGGGCATACTCGAGTCTCAAACCGTTGAACTCCATTGGTGAAATTTGAGATGTGATAAGAATTTGATTTCTATAGTCAAAAACTTGAACCTTCGAACTTCTCCCTTCTTTGTATATTTTTCTCTGCTTTAATCACCTTTACCATGATACCATGTAGAAATTCTCATTGTAGATCACCTGATAATGCAATATACTAAAGCAAAATACTTGATCTACTTCTAAAACAAAATTGCAAAAGCTTAATCAATTTTGAGCAAGATCAATTAGAACACATATAACAGAGAATGAGAAATCAATCACACATGAACACAGAAGAATACTCTGGGGAAAGCCTCAGCTAAAAACCCCGATATTTCTATTATCATACAAGTGGAAATATCTCTGAATTACACAAAGCTTTAGCTCAAGCTATCCAGCTCTCAATACAATCCCTCAATGTTGCTCATAGACTGAATAGACACAACATGTGCCTTCCTTTAGTCCTCCAAGCCCCCTATTTCCTTGCGTAGTTTTTCCTGGGTCCTCTGGCTACCACTTGTGTGAATTCACTTCTCACACAACTCACCAAACTCAGAAATAACTGCGCAATCCTCAAGGAATGAATTCATTCTGCGTGCAAGAGATATCGTCAATGGAATATTCCTGCAACTGATAGTACACTGTCCCATCCTCTGATCTCAACTAGGTCTCTAACTGAACTAACATGCATGAGTTATTTATGAGAGAATATTCAGTTATCTGAAGTACACTAGTTACATGCATGCATGCATTAACTAACTGAACTCACAATCAGTTCCACAAACTGTTGGAACTAATCTAACTGGACTTAAATTAGTTAACTGAGCTAACTAATTACAACTCAAAGTACAACTCATCTTAATCTCCTTAATTAAGGGATAACTTCCTCAATCAAGGGGAAAACGGTTGCATGTCTTCACATAGACTTCATGTTTGATTTTCTCCAACTAATTAACTCAAGATGAATTAATTAATTATTTTTCAAACAGCTGCTAAAATCAAATTCGAATTTTAATTCTCAATTTTAGTTCAAGGAGTAACTAAAATTGGAATGTATCCCAAAATTCTATTTATCGAAATGTTATTTTTAGCACTTCTATATTTAGCATTTCTTGTTGCTATTTTCAACATATTGCCATTAGAGAAATTTTGAGGTCTAAAATGGGCCTCCTAAAGAATATTATAAAATAATAGTGGAAAGAATAAAATAAGATTAGATTAGATTACCTCATCAAGTTTTGGAGGGAAAAAATAAAAAAACTATTTCAACTCGTATTTTTAACTTATCTCGCTACAATTTTGCTCAAATTTTGAGTGGGAGCACTCGTTGGATGTGGAATTTAATTTTTGCAATCATTTTTTTCATGTATTTCTCATTTTTCATGTAGTAGGTTACATCAAAAATATGCAACATGGGTACTCTTTGGATGTAAAAATAAATTATGCATCCAACGAGTGTTCCTGCTTGAAATTTGACCAAAATTATAAGGAGATAAGTTGAAAATATGAGTTGAAAAAGTAATATTTTTATTTATTTTCTTATCTTTTTACCTTCTTACTCCAAAAATGGTGAATCATTCCCCATGGTTGCCATCACCATATTCAATCTTATTGGTTCTTATAAAGTTGATTTTTGTTGTATATTTTTGTTTTGAGCCTCATTTTTTACCTCAAAATTTCTCTAATGCTCGGAGCCTCTAGAGATGAAAACCTTCAAGATTGGGTCAGAGAATTTTGCTCAGATGAAGCTTGGAGAAAGATTGCTTGAGGATAATGGATACAAATTGGAAGTTGCAACCTATAGGGAAAGGTGTGTGAAGTTCTTGAATGGGTATTTAATACGCTCCACCACCCTGTGTCAGGTGTCAATGTAGTAGGTCCAACTTAGTGTTCAATTTAATCATACATGAATTTTATTAATTGAAGTTGAATCCCATATCACACTATGAGGAGTCGGGACCATCGAGCAGCATTGATTTTTTCTTACGGAGTGATTGTGATATCGTCTGACACTTCCCTTAGGCACTCATATTCCTCTTTCTTCGCCGGACAATGTAGCATATCAAATGTTGGATTCATCGAATATATGTATCGTATCGAATATATTTCATCCTTGGTCAAAGAGAAATCTTGAACCATCGTTGTTATTGAGATTAAATTATTCTTGAATTCGAGGTTTCGATGCTCATAAATGCTTCCATTCAATTGTTGATATAAGATCAGTCCCCTACTGCAACGAAAACGTATCCAATCAGGGTTTAGGATCTACGAGACAAGGGTGAATCTGAATTGCAACAGAGCATTGTAGGTTATAAATTATAATAAAATTTTAAATAGATATTTCTATGTCAAATTGAGTTCCCTCTCCTTCATTGTGCATTAAGGTATATTGAATGCAACAATCACATGACATTACATTTCCATGTGCATGATATCACCAGTTTAGCATGATGTTGGATAATTATCAGCTATTAGGGAGACCAGGTGAGTAGGCAGCATGGGGAATTGTTTTAAATTTATGTATACAATTAAATGGTTGGAAAACGAGGTTGTTGATACTGAATGAAGTACATAGTTTGGGGATGATGGTATTTGATAAGTTTATTGGTCATGAATGTTTAGGGTGGTTTATCTAGATTGTAGATTCCAAAATATTCTTGGATTGTACATTAAGAGAGTCATATAAATGTGAATCACCTTCTTTATCAATTCTTAATTTAAAAAATATTCTCAAATCCAATGTATTACTGGCATTTATTAATTACTTGACAAATCTAAAGCAGTAATTAAAATACATGTAATTTACCTACCATGTGAAGCATGGTGCAACTCAATCCTTGGGCAATTTAGAGCGAAGGGGCGGGGAAGGGTAGTACAACATGTCAGTTTGTATTCAATTCAATCCTCAATCAATTCAAATCGCTCACATTTACATTCACAACATGTATCCTTCTTGTTTTCTACGTTGTTGGTTCATCGAGTGATGTGAATGTAAATACAGGCAATTTGAATTGAATGAGGATTGAATCAAATGCATGTTTTCCCCTTTGATATTCCCAAGGATTGAGATATGCATCAAATTCATGTATGGATATAATGATTCAGCGTTCAATAAAGAGCTGAACAGATTTAATGTCAACATACCTTCTCCCTTGGAGATGGTTGAATGTAACTTACTGAACACAGTGCATGGAATAAGATACCAAGTTATGTAATATAATTATTAATTAATTACACATATTATCATACAAAAAAATAATAATACAACTCCCTCATTTAGAATAACTCATTCCATCTAATTACGGCAGGCCACCATTAGTAGTTAATTTCATCCTATCAAGTTAAAGAACTTTAAAACAATATATTGGTGGGTTATTAAAAAAATAACCTTCTTTTGAAATATAGAAATTTAATCTAACCTTCACCAGACTAGTCATTTTTATATTAGAAAAGAATAAATAAATAAATAATTGAAGGGTAAATTTATTTAAACCCTTTTGGGATGGGCCAAAAGCCTGAGGAAGGGTTGGAACGGGTACAATTTTAAATGTTGCATGGGAACTAGGAAAAACAAAATAAATTACTCTGACACCTTATGAATTCCCACTACAAAAGGCCAATCACTCTTGTTTGGGGATTTAACAAGTGCAGGATCACAAATAAAGCTAGAGTGAAAGGTATTTTGATTATGTTCATTAGATTTATGGAAAATTTTTAGTTGTACTAATTTGTATTAAGATTGGGGTGTTTTTTAATGGAACTCCTTGGTTAAAAGAGTGGAAGTACTCACTTATTAATTTGATGCAAGTTCTTAATGTTAGTATTAATTGATTGGTAACATTCTTAATTATTTGTATAGACACTTGGTGATATTATTATTATTACTATTTATAAATAAAAAATTTCAGACCATTATATTTAAAACCACAAAACATTAGTCTCTTCTTGATGTAATTGGACTAATTGAAAAAAAAGAATTAAATTTCAAAAAAATTTAAATTTATTTTTTAAATTTTCAAAATATTTGAATTTAATTATAAATTTTCAAAAGACTGTTTCAAAATTTTGAAATGTCAAATAATTTTTTACCATAAACAGATTACAATACTAGGTAAGCATAAAAATAAGATGGTGTGGCATTATTCAACCTACGTATAGGCAAGTATAAAAATAAGATGGTGTGGCATTATTCAACTAGCATTAAATTGAAGCTAGTGATAACAAAATTGTAAGTAACAGAATTTATCGGAATTATATG
>APFE030671332.1:588510-602602 GCA_000404065.3 Pinus taeda | reverse complement strand
AGTTAGAATAATACATTAATATGATATACAAAGCTATGCAATTAGATGGTTAATTATTATTTGAGAAAAGTTGTTGTAATTTGAATCCATTTAACTAATTCATTAGCTTATATCTATAAGAAGAAATAATTAATGAAATGGCACCTTAACAATGATGGGATGTGAATAGAAAATTATAAAATGGAATTATCATAATTGTTTGAAATATGAGTAGTTTAAAGCATAATGAAAAAATATTTGACTTTGCTCTAAGGATATCTTATCTTGAAGAAGGTGAGAATTGTAAATAGTTCATATCATTAATTTATAAAATTGTATGATCTACATGCATTATTAGTTATAGGAAAAACTCATAAAATGGACTTAATGAACTCAATAGATAGGTTTTACCACTCATGTTTCCTATGTCTTTCATAACCTAGAAAGAGTATGTAAATAGAGTGGCATTCACAAAAGAAAATTGCATACATTAAAGAACTAGAATCAACTTATGCTTTGTTTAAATGGTACATCAAGAAAGAAAAATTAATGGAATTATGTTGTGATCGTGCATTTTTTAGTGCATGCAAAAAAACTAGGATGTATTGCAAGAGTCCCCTTATGCATGAGAGTATAGGCTTAGAGGATGAATATGGACATTATGAGAGAATAGTAGCATGATTCTCTTCAAAGTGCACATCAAATAAAGTCAAAACAAGTAGCAGTATACCATTGGATAGTATGCAACTATCCCTGGAAGGACAATAAAATTATTAGTAGAATAAGACTATTTTATAATAAATATAAAGAGGTGAGGTTCTAAGAAATGAAGGAAAAAGTATAAGTTTGATCCTAAATGACTAGCAGTTATAAAGTTATTTAAGCTAGAAAAGCAAAGGATGAACTTCTAAATTTTCTAATGATGGTAACTTACTATTGTTCTCATAATCATAACAAACTTGGAGGGATGATATGAATGAAAAGATTAATAGATAGATATTTAATGTGAGAGAGTGGGAGTTTCACAAATGAGTATAAGATATCAACAAAAAACAATATCTTATTCAATAATAGGATGGAAGAATTTGGATTTAGGGAATAATATTGATTAAATAACTTAGCACTTTTAAGGTATCTTGAGAAATTATGAATAATCTTGTGAAAATGGTTGTTGGGGAAACTTTTAGGGGCTAATATTCCCAGGTGGGCTAATTTTCCATGTTTTTTCCAAGAAACGAGATTCACTAATTTCCATTTGTTTTTAAATGGTTTGTCCAAGTTTTATAGTATAAAATTATTTTACCTTAAAGGAGTAACCAAAATTTTATAGAGTCTTACAAAAACATCACCAAACATATCATAGTTTTTATATTGGGGACTACTAATATTTGCCAAGGTTTCTAAACTTTTAGATAAATTTCCATCCTCAAATTTTTTCTTGATGGTTGTGGAATCAAATAATTATTTCCATAAAAGAACATGATAAGGATCATTATAAGGTATATCTAAGGATGATACCTATTAGGAAGAAAATATTGTCAATCAAATAATGAAGTTATACGATCATGATAATAGTGAAAGTGATTTTAAGGAACCATAGAAAGCATGGTGATATTGGATTACAGAAGTAATAAAGCCATGAGTTCCTATAGGGTGGAACAATGAAAACCAAAAAAATTTGTAAAAAATCCCGAGTGAGAAAAGGAAAAAACCTTAGAATAAAAGCAGTATTCTCCTAACTAGTCAATATTAGTGATAATTGGGTAAGGTACCCAATTTGATTCACAATAATGGAATTGTTAGGATTTGAGAATTTAATCAAAACTCAAATAAATCCCTTGATGTGTATACCTAATTAATAGCATGGAAGTGTTCGTGGAACCATGAAATGTAATAAATCCTAGAGCAATTTTTTGTATAATAATTAAAGGGGTCACTTTCTCAACTGACAAGCTCTCTTAAGGATATTGATTAATTGGATTGATCAACATTAATGATGATTAGGGATGGCTAGTGTGAGTCATATTGATAACCCCATATATTTATAAGGTGTCAAGAGATACAATTGTTAATTGAACACACTTGAAAATAGCAAAGGACAAACCATAAACAAGGTTTAAAATTTTAAATGATCAAGGATAACAACTGAAGTGTAAGAACACATGTTGTTGAAAAATCTATAACAATATCTTGAGAATGATGATGCACAAATTTATAAAAGAAGTGAAAATCGCCTAATAAAGGATGTACATAACTTATTTGCAAACTTATTTGCACACATTGTTTAATGAGTGGATTGATGATATACTAAGACTTCTTTGTGCCATTAGCATTGAAAGAACTTATTTCCTAAGAAAACCAATCATATAAACCCTATTTATGAATGGTAATGATAGTAGGGTTCCAAATGCTTTAAATTCCAAGCCAATGGGAATATCTAATAAGCCAAAAGTGAAAAGAGGGAATCCCTAATCTAACTTGAAGAAATGTGCATCTATGATCAAACAAATTAGGTGGTATTGAGTTAATAACTTGATGAGATGAGCATTGACCCAAAAATTTGTCTATTTCTTTGTGGAAAATATATTCCATTGAAAATCTCTACTTAAGTTCCTTCACAATCTTTCCTTTATATATAATACTTAGTCGATTTCACATTGTGTCGAGAGACTTCATGCACATATCTTTCTGCAAATTACTTCTCCACACTCTCCCTCTCTGCATACCTTGTTCCGCACACTTGCTCTCTGCTTGTCCTACCATACATTCACTTCCACATATCATACCTCCGCACAAGCTCATCTTCTTCACGACATGAAACTACACACAATTCATTCATTTGCACTTCTTGTCATTATTTAGCAATAATTTCATAGATCATGTGTCAAGAAATCACTCCACCACCTTTACTCTCTCACTCCCATTTTTGTTTGTTTCAAGGTCACTTAAAGAAATAATAAAGGGAATTTATATCCAACTAAAGGAAACATGATGGAAATTGTACTTCAGGATCTACTCCCTATCACTCGTAAAGCATGATTCTGCTTAGTAACCTCTACTTATTATTTTTCCTCGGACAATACAATGGAACAAGAGAAACTGATTATATTAGTAATTGCATCAAATAATGAGGAATCAATAGTTAAGACTAACTAAAGGTATGTATTGATCAATACATATTCCCTAAGTACAACAAACAAATGGCTAAAAGAAAGAAGAGAGAGCCAATTTGAAGTGATACATTCAATTCGTTTATTCATGTAGATAAAAAAAAAATTGTTGGTCGACTACATACCAATGGTATTTGAACCTGTCACCAGACAAGAAG
This sequence comes from Pinus taeda, assembly GCA_000404065.3. NCBI lineage: Eukaryota > Viridiplantae > Streptophyta > Pinopsida > Pinales > Pinaceae > Pinus > Pinus taeda. Next base: position 599,295 of record APFE030671332.1, on the reverse strand, counting down.
AGAAATAATAGAATTTGGACCATAGGATTGGAAAAAATTGCATGTGTCCTTCAAGTCTTTGATTTCAAAGAAACAATTTTCTTATGTGCATGACATTTTGACCCAAAAACCATAATTGTCAACCTCAGAGTCAAAAGGAGCCTTGTCCCCATGACCCCAAAATCACTCAAAAGGCTTCTTAAGTTTTCATAACCTACAAATCTACTCAAGTTATCAAAGGCCAATACTTTCTTGGACTTCTAGGTGGGAAGAATGAACATTATTCATGAGTTCATCATGCCTTCTGTACAAGTGCCTTCTGATATTTCTTTATGAGATATTACAATATGTGTCGAGCCTTTCAAAGACGTTTATGACTTTTTTCCTTAGTAATGGGACGAGAAACTACTACAAATGTACCTAAGTCTATTATTTATGCATTATATTATTCTTTTACAAGAGACTTTATTTTCGACTAGGAAGACCTCATATATATGGAATTATCCTTCCATCTCACCAATCTATCCAAAATTCATAAGTTTTTCATGAAAATTTATTTATTCATGGCTCTAGTCTCATGTCATACCTTCCATGGTTTACCCACAAGAACAATTTGAATCCAAATCTAGAACCGATGCAATTTTTGTATCTAGTGTTATGGAAACCTAAGGCCCCATTTCATTTTCATAAAATACAATTTTTTTTGTTAAAGGAGTCAACTATCTAATAACTGGGTGGGGAACCAGCCAAATTTCAAATGAAGTATAGGCCTTCGTCTGGGGAAAAAGCATACATGAAGAAAGACAGGAAAACACACTAGTCTACATCTATGGATTCCAAGACAAGCCCTTGTTGCTTCCTAAATTTGTGTTGGACAAATACTTCATTGTTGAAGTATGTAGAAAATATCATCCATGGCTTATCTATTTGAGAGAAAGAAAAAAATCAGTTTATTTATTTTCCCTTTAGGGAGAAATAACTGTAAAGAATGTAACTCTCATGGATAAATTTTCAATCATTAAAGTTTCCAATTTAATTGAAGTAGAGGCAATCCAATGATTCGATCCACAAGGAATATCTTCAAGATATCTCTCCATAGTTAGATATGGAATTTTTTTTACCATAATTATAAATAAAGTTGAGAAAGTCACATCAGTCCATCAAACACCTACCCTATTGAACCAGTTGTTGAAGAAACTAGTGTTACTTTGAGAGTGAAAATAGAGAAAGAGGCAGAAATCCTAGAAACTCCCCTCCATATTTGAAACCTCTTTCTTGCCCAAGTTTGTCATCTATTCATAGAAGAAAGGACTCCAATGTGGCTAGAGGAACGATTAATGATAAGCACTCTAGTGGAGGAGATGGAGAGGGGACACCTCCCAATGTGGTCTTGGAAAGATAACATATTATTGAATTAGCTAAGAGCAACATATTTAAAGAGGCTCAACATATGTAAGATTCAACATATGTAAGATTCAACATATGTAAGATTCAACATATATGTAAGTTAATAGTGCTCCACTGCTTGATTGGGTTACAACCCACATGGATGAAACCCAAAGAATGATTCAAGAGATATCAGAAGAAACAACCATTTTTTGTGACCATCCAAAAACCATGTAGGATTTGCATTATGGTCAAGGTAATAAGAAGATAAGGATTGGAAGAGTGACAATTCAAAGAAAAAGATCATTAATAAGTCAAACACAGTAGTTGAGATTTCTTAAATAAGAGCGACTAGACTCTTGAAACTACACCAGAATATTGGCGAAGATTTAGCCCACTCTATTATGTAATAAGAAGTTAAAAATTTAAGATTAAAAAAGAGAAAAAATGATCTTAAAGAGACTCTTAATCTATCACCCTTATTCATGACCCCCTTAGCTATCAAAGCACCCCAATCTACGGCAAATGCACCCAATGCACCCCATTAGATAAGAAAAGAAGCACACCAACTAACAAGAATAAGGTATAACGTTTTAACTAAGATTAATAAGAGAATGGAAATTATTGAAATACTATGAGAGATCCATCTTCATTTCAAGAATTTGGAACAAAGAATTATTTAAATTTCATTAATATCTTAAGAAAGATATTGAAAATGATAAAAAAAATATTGATAATGAATTGTCAACCTTTATGAATAAGATTTGCTTACTTAGTGAATTTCAAAGGAAACAACAAAGCCTCCTAGGACCTAAAATACAAAGGAAATCAAAGTTGGTTGGTCTACTAAAATTAAGATGTTAGAAAATGCTATTGGTCTACTAGAATTAAGATGTTAGAAGATGCTATTGTTGATTGCGAAAACATTGATAGTAAAAGGAGCATTGAATTTTTTAATGCCATTCACGTTTTCAACAACCTCAAGGGCCCTTGCAGAGACTTTATGCTCATCTCTAAATATATGTTACATGAAAATCTATAAATTATTAAGACTTCAATGGGTTCCAAATTCGACAACTCCACTGATTTCCTAGAAAATGAGATTAAAAAGTGGTTAGTTACATTTCTAAATTATAATGAATATTTCTTAGCTACAACTGCATAGTCACAAGAAGATGCCAAAAATATTGAGGAGGAAATATTTAACTTACATGTCAAGAAATACATAATGGTTCTTTGACGAAAGAATATATCAATGAATGGTGAAAGAAATCATTGCAACATATCGTTAATGTGTAATGCCAAACAATTAAATTAACGACATCCTTCAGGCCATATAATGGAACATCTTCTTCAACACTAGGGGTTCTTCCAAATAGTTATTTTTGAGTGTCTAAATCCATTGAAGCGATTCCCTCGTTTATTCCCAATCTTTAGTTATTGTTGGGTAATTTAATTCACTCTTAAATTATTTTCATTTATATGTCAATCGGGGTATGTGAGCTTGCGTAGTACACTATACCATATGTGCTAGAAGATTAGCTTTCAATATTTATGCATAACTGAAATGAATTGGAAACTTCAAAAGGAAATTATATTCTTTAATATAAACTATGAAAGTACTAAGTTCTTTGAAAGACAATTAATGTTAAACTAGAAAAAGCATAAAGATTATTGATCTAAGAAAACATGAGATTTTACCCTATGATTAAAACATGGAGATTTTGTTCTAAAACTTACAAACTTTAATCTATGGAATCATGAACATTTTAATCTAAGAAAGCATGAGCATTTAATATATGGGAATCACGTGAATTTAATCTATGAAAATCATAAACAATTATTTGATGGAAAGCATGAAATACTTGTTGAAATGATAATTAATTATAAATCAAACTAAGCATGTGAAGTAAACTATTATAATGCAAATGAATTACTAATTTACTCTAAATGAAATGGCAATTGTTGAGAAATTAAGTGGAAGAAACTATTATTGACAATCAATAACTAAGTCTAAAACAAACCATGCATGAGAATAACCTAATAGAGATTCTATTTAAAGTTAATTATAAATAGTTTTTTTAATATTTTTGTTATTTTCAAGAACTTGATCTCTAAGAAAATAGAGGCAAATAAGTAAACAGAGTAAAATGAATTCAAGTTAAAGGAACAAAATATTAAAATGAAACAATTTTTTTATCATAATCACAAGGCATAAAGAAATTAAATGAAAGAAATGGAAAACATCTATATTATTCTCACAGATCTCCAAGGGAGCCTCGTGAGGACTATGAGGCGTTGAAAAATCAAAGCAAGAGAAGAGAAATTTCAATCAACAATTACATGAATGCCGTTGACAGATTTTCTATTGCTATAATGTGTAAAACAAAGTTTCAATATTGCGGTGATAAATCAAACTTCCCCAACACTCTCATTTGCTTCTAGCTAGAGCATCTATATAGAGTTTAAATTGTAACTACATTGAGATCCAAGAATCAGAATTGAAAGGGCACCTTATTTCCACTAATTTACTAAAACACGGTCCATTCCAACCTCTGTTTGCTTGACTAGGGGTTAATTGACACATTGACACACTGTTTGTTATGCAATCTGGAAAATGGAGCTCCAAAGAACCTAGAAAATCTTCCAAATGGTAACAAATATGAGGAAGCTTCCCACGTGGAACTTAATTGGGCTCGTGCTGAAAAACACCCGTGTTTTCATTTTTCAAAATTTGTTTTCATTTTCTCATAAAACGCGTTTGAAGTTGACTAGGCAAAATTGCTGCGTTTTTCCTTTTATTTCTTGCTGGAGGTCCACACATGCGAGCTGGGTGGAATTTGACCAATAAAAATCCATATTGGAACCCTTAAAAACAACATCCATGTGCCATATTTTCTTCTAGAGTGGTGCTACTACCTCAACCATGGAGATAGCTATGAAAATTTGGCTGGGATGCAAAAACTTGAATAGGCCAAACTGTCATTAGTAAACCATGCATAGTTCTTCTTAATGTATTAAAAATAAAGAAAAACGATGTTAATTAACCACTTAGACATAAAGAGGCACATCATGAAGAATTATGGTCAAAATGGTGGTGAGTGAAATGGTGCAATGGATGGTTGGAAGTAATGGCTAAATGAATGACAAAGACAAGTGAGAATGATGACAAATTAGTGACCCAACATCTCCCCCACACTGAGATATTTGCATGTCCTCATGCAAATTGAGTCCAAAAAAAGAACTCATATGCCTCTTTTCTTTATCCACAAAAGGTTGTCCTATTTCATTCTTGGAGAGTGTTGTTTAAAAGATGTTGGTTGATCTTATCAATGAATTTCTTCTTATATCACTTGTCTTTCCTCCTTGCTAACGTCATGAGAGCATGAATCCTTGATAATTGCTTGATTTCTTCCATAAAATACATATATATTTTTTGACATTTTACTAAATTCCAAACCAAGTCTCATATCCATGGAATAAATCTAATTTCCAGTACCCCCTTCTTTGATGCCTAAATCTGTAAGTTGAATGTTTCAATGGAAAAGGAAACATCAAAAAAAAATAAAAGAGGAATTCATACCATGGAAAACACAACTCCCAAGAAGTTATATCTAATCCAAAGTAGCTTCTCCCAAAATATGTATTTTTGTATGTTCCTTATATTGTATTCATCTTAGAATCCATGTCACCAAATTATGCTGCAATTAGACCATAAAGTGTCCAAGAAATATAGTTGAACCAATAAAACCATCTCCACCGTACAAGAATTTTCAACCAAGGGACAATGAACCCATAGAAGAGATTCCAAAAGGAATAAAGGTTGATGAAATGGTTGAAGCAATGTGGCAACTTCGAGTAATAACAATTTACATCATCCCAAAGTAGGTGAAGTAGAGGAAAGTGAAAAATATGAAGAAGAGGAACCATAAAATTTTGGCAGATGTCTACTCAAGAGAAATCATGGAGCAGGCTCAAATTGATTTGCAATAGTAAAAATAAGTAACAACTTACCACATCCAAGGCTTAACTCAATTCTTTGCAATGTGAATCATGTTTATTACCATCCTTTTGGAGGTGTGCCTCAAAACCTTCTTTATATATGCTAAAATAGGATATTAGTATCCTCTTCCTAAACCTTATTACTGTCCTCTGCTTGAGCCTTGATATAAATGATATAGAATATGATTTTCTTCATAAATTCATGTTGATTATGTAAAGAAAAAAGAGTATTTGTGTTGTTGCTAGTAACTCCTATTACATTTTCTTTATGATGTCAAAAGAACATGTTGTTGGATTTATTTTACTTTTTACTCAAATCTTGTTCTTGTTTGCTGCATATATTCTTGCAAGGAAACATCTTTGTGATCTCATACTCATAAAGAGAAAAATGTGTAGCAATTCATACAAAGGTGAAAACAACATTGTCTTCAATCTTTGGGAATGAACTCATATTTGTTTCTCTTTCTCTCTAAGACACTCTGTTTTATAGGCATATTGTTTGTGGAGACTTCAGAGTACTTTGAACATCTCTTTTTCTATTAAAACCTTTATGAGCTACAATTTCAACACATACCTTAGCTAAATCCATCTCTTTCTTAGTAGAAGAGTCAAAACATAGCAGATTTCTTTGACTTCTATTATTTCCAACAAATTATCTAAGAAAGGAACATGTGCATCTATTTTCTCTTTTAAAGAAATACATAATGGATCAAAGCATCATAAAATAAGACATTGAGGTCTCTCATTTACTGATATAATGCACAACAAAAGTGATGACCACCAACCAATGCCTTCATTCCTTCACAAGCATGTCTTCAATCAACCTTTGCTCCAAACCCTTCAAATCTATCTTGGACCCAACTCTTAAACAAATCATAAGCTAGTATATTAATATTTCACCATTGATAACATATTTCAAACTCAGGGACTGTAAGACATTCATGATAACTTATATTTTGGATCACTTCCATGCCAAGATTTCATACTTATAATATTTGTATGATGACTTTTGAATATATTGCACACTTTCTTGATGACAAAGCTTGTGGATAGAGCGTGAATTTGGTATGAGGGATATATCAATGACGGAAAAAATGGTTTAGTGGTTAAGTCAATGATGAAAAATATGGTTGAGGGCTAGGTCAATGATGGAGAAGATGGATTTCATGAATTTTAATTGAAGTGGTTATTTATCACATTTTCCTGAATTTTTAATAAATTAAAAAGTCTTATACAATTTTTTACCTCAAGTTTACCCTTTAAATAACTTGGTGGAGAGGAGAACGTGATATGAATGTTAATTTGGTGTTGATTTGGCTTAGGTACGTTGCTCCATCACTTTGACCTTGCTCCACAGAATGTATCATTTTCATGTAGCAGACTTGTTTTTCAAATTTCTCTCAAATGAAAAATTGCATTCTCCTGAAATTTTCTAAGGTTGCTACGATTACTTTTATGCATCTTCTCATAAAAAATCTCAACCAATGGGTGCACAAATATTGAGAAAAATAAGAAATGGATGAAGGTGATGACAATCAATTTTTTAAACAATATACATTGGAATTTCTTGATTTTTTTTGTATTTATTTACCCTACCATGATACATTTACCCTAAAAAAATTCAGGACCAACGGATGCACGGCTTGAAAGATATGGTCAAATCAATTTATTCCATGTTTCACCCTTCATGCTACCCAATGTTGCAACAAAAACATATGCCATAAACTCATTTTAAGGCCAAATTGAGTGCCTCAAAAGGGAAACAATGTATTTTTAAATTTGTTACCAAACACATGCCTTAAAAATCTCATTTTGAAGAAGAAAATATGTTGTTGTACAAAAATACTAAATTATGTCTTGATGTGTGCACATTGGTGAAAATGAAAATATGCCTTAAAAACCCCACTGAAATGTCTTGGAAAATTGCTATTTTTTGGAATTTTCCCGCACCTTCCTCAATTTATCATACTCTGAGAAAACCCCATGTCTTAGAATTTTTTATTTATGATCCAATCTCTTGCAATATTTGTGCCAAAATTGCCCTGGAACAAGCTGCTACATCAAAAAAAAGGCTACTATGGCAATAGCTGCAGAAAATGCAACTTTCCCTAGTTGTTGCAAAAATGTCAATCTCTTTCGAAAGTTGTTTTCTCTGAGTCTAATTTGTTGATTTAGATTGTGTGATGTATGAAAAATTACAAACCATGAACCATAATTCACGATGACTTGAAATTAATGCGATTTGCTTGGAAAATGAAATGAAATGAAGAAGAGTTGTAGTAGTGCTTCATTATGTTGTTGTTGAATGACAAAAAGATGAACATTATGCTACAAGAAACTAATAAAATATATTGTTGCAAGTTGTTGTTGATTCCATAAAACCATATAGTCTTCATCAAAACTAAAATTCATGGTAAAATTCTTACCATGTGATTGAATGTGTCGAAGTCAAGCATGGAAAGAAAATCATTGGATTACCGATCACTGATGAAAATCGTTAACCAATGCAAGACAACTCACTAATAATGTATATGAGTGTCAAGGTACATGAGTGCTTCTTGACAGGGATGAATGAATGTGTTGAAGTCAAGTCACCTGGAAGATTTGACAATCAAGAGACGTTGTATTCCCATTGTTGTCAACGAGGAGGCTTACCGTTGATGTATGAAAGTTCCAGGGCACTCCAAATAATATTTGATCTTGGTCCCAGATAATGTGTTGAAGTCGATGGGACAATATCTATTAGAAGGTGGGCCTTGAGGAATCCCACATCAGCCAACACGAGCATAGAACAAAAAAATTTGAAGAACCGTAATAAAAGATTGAAACCATCATGACATTGCGGAACTTATTGTGAACTTTGCTCACTAGTTGCCTAGTTTTGAAGCAAATATCATGTCCAATTGCACCAATAAAATAGTTTTCTCAATAGGAATTATTTTTATCTTTACTTTTTTTTTTTTAATACCATATTCTACTTGAAAAAGAAAATCTCGTTCAAGTATAGGAATACTTCCAATGGAACCATGTGCATAAAAAGATGATAGATAAACTCATATGCATGTTTTCAAAGATATGCTTTGATATATACCATTATCTGAAAGACCAACTGCCTTGATTGAGATGATGCCGAAAAATATTGAATAATTGAGCACTAGGATCCAATGACTGTCAATGTAATATTTTCTTATTTGGCTTCCCACTATCATGTCATGCAAGTCTTCATAGATGTGATCCCAATTCATAGAATCGGTGATAGGCATGCAAAAAACTTTTCAATCTCAGGTTCCAACAACTGATCTTCTTTAACGGGCATCCATGATTCTTGGACCTTATATGGATCTTCTTCTGGTTTTGTTCTTCAATGACAACTAGAGAATCATTTTGCAATACCTCAACATTGTAAGTGGATTGAGGTGCTTTAATATTTGGGATACAAAATGGTTGTGCAGGTAGTTGAGTGGGAATGGATCTTTGGGGTGCTTGTGTCAGAGGTAATGGGAAAGGTTGAATTGAGGTCAATTAAGGGTGAAACGGGTGTTGTGGTGGAGGTGAATGGTATGGATAGCATTGAGATTGGTATTGAAGATAATGAGGAAAAGATTGAGGATACGTGGATTTCTTCTGTAAGGCCCTTTCCAACTTTGTTTCCAAGATTGGATTATAGGTTGAGATTGAGATGGCCAAGGTTGCCACGAAAAGGGTGTTTTTCAATTACTTTGAGATTGTTATGCATAACCTTGAAATTGTGAATCAAGATCTTGCATTTTACCAGGTTGATGAGGCTGACATGGTCTTCTTGGAGCTACATAATAGGATTGTTCCAGTGTTTGATTTGCTCCATGGTAAACTACCTTTAACCTTGGTAATGATTGGAAATATTTAGTAGTATGTGATCATGCACAGATTCTACAAATTTTAATGTTATCAAGTGGGCATTCATGCAAAGCATGTTTCTTTCTACATTTAATGAAAAATATAAATGAAGCAACAATCTCAACTTTTTTCTTGTTTTTCATTCTTAGCCTATCAATTTGTTCATTTAAATTACCAAGAATGTCTAGCAAATTGTTAATTTCAATTTGACTTACCAATATTGATGTTGATTTACTTATTCTTGTCATAATTGGATCCTGAGGGGATGTTCCATACTTTTCTTTTCCTCTTGATATGTTCTTACACAATTCACAAATCTCTTCAAATGACAACTGAGAGACATCTCCTTTGTCGATCAGGTTAATAAGATCAATCCATTCATCCCTTATAGAATTTAGTAGGAGAGTTTTTAATGTGTATGATCCTAAATTTTGCAATTAGATATTTTGACATTATAAGTAAATCTCTCCACTAAATCTTCTTGGCTTTCATCCTCTTTTTGGTTCATCTTAAATAATTCATTTCTAAGATCATGATGTATGTAATAATATTTATATTTTCCCAAAAATACTATTTTCATATCATTCCATTCCCTTGTAGAATTTGTTCCTAAATTCATGAACCATCTAAGAGCTCTATCCTTCAATGTTGCAAAAACAAATTCAATTTTTGAATGTGTAATGAGTAGCCATAAGATCTACAAAGTATTTAAACTCCGAAAAGAAAGGTTCTCGGGTCTTCTGATCCCATACCTTTGAAATTAGGAAGTACGGATGGAAGGATGTTCTTCATATGAACGTTGAAATTATTTTCTTGAATGTGAAATCCAAATGGATCTTCCTCATCGTCATCATCTCCATCCATTTATTTAACCTTTTTTTTTCACCTCTTCTTCTACCTGCAAAAATATGAATTCATGATGTGAAAGATGATGTGGCTCTTACTGCACCATGTGATTTAGTCGGGGTGGTAGGTGATTGAAGTATATTTGTTCTTTTTTTTTAATGAATCTACCTCTAGGATGTACTAAAATGAAAGCTTATGCAACTAAAAATGGATGAAACTAAGAATGAGATGCAATTGAAAGCTAACACCTATGTATACTTCCGTGGAAATGGTGCCAAAATGTTATGTGATTTAATTGACTCTTAAATTATTTGCATTTATATGTCAATCCGAGTAGGTGAGCTTGCGAAGTACACTGCAGCATATGTGCTAGGATATTAGCTTTCAATATTTATGCATAACTGAAATGAAATGGAAAATTCAAAAGGAAATTATATTATTTAATATAAACTATGAAAGTACTAAGTTCTTTGAAAGGCAATTAATGTTAAACTTGAAAAACATAAAGATTATTGATCTAAGAAAACATGATATTTCTCCCTATGATTAAAGCTTGGAGATTTTGTTCTAAAACTTACAAACCTTAATCTATGGAATCATGAACAATTTTTTTTTTATTGATCAACAAGCTTGCATTATATTATCAAAAGGAAACTAAGTACAAAATTCATCTCCAAAGACCCTTTCTTCTCATAG
>APFE030671332.1:498808-580014 GCA_000404065.3 Pinus taeda | reverse complement strand
AAACACTCGTCATCATTTTGAAAAGAAAAAAAAAAATTATCATATCTTAAGGCGTGTGGGCTTGATAAAACCACTGAAATCACAGTCGGTACAGTCATGTTTTGAAGAAAAAAATGGGCATATTTTGTTTCTATCATAAGTAGCCCTTTATTTCTACTTTCTAATCCAATTTGAATCACTCAATTTGGATTTGAAATGAAAAAGTTATGACCAAAACATTGACAGTATGTCGAGTAGGCAGCTGAGGAACAGAGTTGGGGCAGTCCATTTTTGGAGTCCTAAATGACTAGATTTTGAAACCTGTTTCTATGGTATATCACCCTATTAATATAGTTTACAATTAAATTTGAACCAACCGATTTTGATATCATATGAGAATGTTATGACCAAAATACTGACTGTCTATCGTAAATCAGCACCTTTAAAACTCTGTTTTTCCAACTGTTCCTTCGCACATTTGACCCATCAATTCTTCATGATTTCAAAAAATGTTTCTATTGGATATATTTACATGAATCTAATTTAATATCCAATTTTAATCGGTTTAATCCATCATCAAAAGAAAAATTTATGCTTAAAATATCAACTGTTGGTCTAAGTTGGGAAATCAAAAGTGACTCCGTTATGTAGGTTGTTCTAAGTAAATTTGACATATCATATCATGGAAGTTTTAAAACCTATTTGAATTGGAGATATCCCTATTAATTCACTTTCATTTGGATTTGGAATCACAAAATCGGATGAAAAACAAAGAAGTTATGATTAAAATATTATTGGTTAGTATGGTTGGCCACCGTTGTCCTGTAGGTAATAAATTAACTCTACTTTGTTATTTATTTTCCATGGATTTGTTTTACAGAGTAACTAATTGTTAATTTTTTTCATATTTATTGGATTTAGAGAGCCCGGTCACCTCTCTTCTTCCATTATTACATGTTGTATTACAGGTAGATGCCCATTTTTTGCAAGTCCGAGGAGAATAAAGGAGGTCAATTTGTTTTTGAACAAGTGATTATTGAAGGCGATGATAATGCAATAATAGATTTTCATCCCAGCATCTATTAAAATCTAATATCATATAATTTTGATTCTTTCGAGGTGCCATGGAAATTGATCATAAGAGTTTGTTATAAATTATTCATGTTATTTCTCACCAACAACATGAAGACTTTTTCATTACCTAATGGATTCATAACAGGAGAAATGGAGAATTGATTTCCATTTGAAGATCCAAGTCATTTCCGCCAAAGCATTTTTCCATTCATTTACCATTGATAGATTGTTGTTTCTGGAAACAGATTGATATTCCCTTAGGAAACAACATTGCTGTAGTCAAAATCATACCCATTGCAACTTAAGTTATTTATTTATGTATTGTTTTTCAATAAAATTGTTATTCCTTTTCTGATTCCTCTTATGTTTTTTTCATGTGTTCAAAGTCACAAATTTTGTTCCTTCATCAAAATAAAAGGAAGTTCTCAAGTTTCATGATGTTGCTCCATATTTATCCATTTGTTCATGAGTCTTATCAGTATATGGTTTCCTCAGATCTATTCGTTACTCCCAAAAAATTTCAAAGTCTCGGATGTTGTTACTCCTTGGGTGTTGTTACTTCGTTGTTGCTGTTACTCCCGAAAATTTTCTAAGTGTCAGATGTTGTTACTCCTTGGATGTTGTTACTCCGCTAGTGCTGTTACTTCACCAGTGTTGTTACTCCACTGGTGCTATTACTTTGCCAATATTGTTACTCCGCCAGTGCTATTACTCCACCAGTGTTGTTACTCCATTGATGTTGTTACTCCATCACTGTTGTTACTCCGCCAGTGTTGTTACTCCGCTAGTTTTGTTACTCCGTCGGTGTTGTTACTGCGCCAGTGTTGTTACTCCATCAATGCTGTTACTACATCACTATTGTTACTTTGTCAGTTTTGTTACTCCACTGGTGTTGTTACTCCGCCAGTGTTGTTACTTCGCCGGTGTTGTTACTCCGTCGGTGCTGTTATTCCATCACTGTTGTTACTACGCCAGTGTTGTTACTCCGCTGGTGTTGTTACTCCGTCAATGTTGTTACTCCGCTAGTGTTGTTACTTTGCCAGTGTTGTTACTCTGTCGGTGTTGTTACTCCATCAATGTTGTTACTCCGCCAGTGTTGTTACTTCGCTGGTGTTGTCACTCCGCCAGTGTTGTTACTCTGCCAATGTTGTTACTCCATCGGTGTTGTTACTCCATCACTATTGTTACTCCGTCAGTGTTGTTACTTCATTGGTGTTGTTACTCCATCACTGTTTTTACTTTGTTGGCGTTGTTACTCTGCCAGTGCTGTTACTCTGTCGGTGTTGTTACTCCGCTAGTGTTGTTACTCCGTCGGTGTTGTTACTCAGTCACTGTTGTTACTCCATCATTGTTGTTACTCTGCCAATGTTGTTACTCCACCGGTGTTGTTACTCAGTCAGTGTTGTTACTCCGTCGGTACTGTTACTCAACCAGTGTTGTTACTCCACCGATGTTGTTACTCCGCCACTACTGTTACTCAACCGGTGTTGTTACTTTGTCGTTGCTATTACTCCGCCAATGTTGTTACTCCTAAAATTTTTCTAAGTACGCGGTGTTGTTATTCCTTCGGTGTTTTTACTCTTTCAATGATGTTACTCCTTCAGTACTGCTACTCCGTGGTGAAATAATTTCTAAGTAACCAATGTTGTTACTCTACACATGTTGATACTCTGCCAACGTAAGTCTTCAGGTACATCCCTAATCAACTCCATGTATTTGATTGATGTTTCAATTATGACTGAGGACAGTCATATCTTAGTTGGGGGGAGGTGTTGCATTTGATAGAAAATGTATTATATTTAATATCAATGATGTCATGTCATCATCGTTATTAAAATTTCACGTCAACTCATACATCTCATCTCACTATTATTACCACCATAATCCATAACAATCTGTAATCCCCACTTATCCACACACATTGGAACTTGAATCATGCACGGCGACATTAACTTGGTGAATGGGGAAATACATTTAATTGTCTAGGTCCTCTTTGACATAATGATTGGGTAGTCAATTTATCTTTGTTAACTATAAACATAATTTTATTTTTTAAGGAATAATTATGAAAAGATGATTTCATCATGGCAACTTTCAACTTTCCTAATTTATCAAGTCCCTGATTTTGTAAAATTTATGATGATGACCACAAAATTGTACTTAAATCTTTCCATCATTATCTAATGAATTATTCCTCAAACTCCAACCTTAACAACACAAAATATATTTATCAATAGTCATTTGAAGGTTATTAGTATTTGAGAAGAAAAATTACCCGAGTTGAAAATAGTTACTACAAAACATTTTACACCATCCCTAGCTCTTAAGGAGTTGGCTTGCCACCCCATCTATTAAGTGATCTTTTGTTGATTAACAATAACCATATTTAAATTTTAAACATAAATAGTCAACTGGAGGATAGGAGGTCTCATCATGAGCCGACCTACCATGATCATAGATCCTAATAGAGGGATATTACCACTACCGATTACCAAGCCGGGGTAATGGCTTTCGGTCATAAAACTGAAGGACAAGAGATCTCATCACGAGCCGAATTGTTCACTTTTGTTAGTTCTCATGAATGGCATTGTTATTAACTAGTTACCAAGCCAAAACAATGATATTTAGTAGACATCTAAGTAAATTGAAATGCTTTTGTAACTATGTACTTATTTCTAATAGATGGGACACTAGCACTTCAATGGGTTAAAAAGGCATCCCTGTCGAGGCTATGGATGCCTCCTAGCAAAAGTGTCCATGCCTATGGTATAGAAGTTAATTCAATACTATGGTCTACTTGGTTACCTTGTTTTCTCAAAACTAATTGTCGATAAAGCCACTGTTGCATATATAAGGTTTGCTAGAACTCATGGTTCATGGGGTAATATTTAATCAGTTCTTAGATAATGGTGGTTATGATTTATATCTATTATTGAGTCATAAATATTTACCTCACATGTTAGGGATGAAACTTTTAGGATATTTGATATTTGACATTTTGTATCATCTAATCTATCATTCCTTTATTCTACAAGTTTCATATCTTTAACCAAAGATAGTTGCTTTACCCAATCAATCTCTATTTAATTCTAGCTTAATGACACTACTATTATTTTGGGGAAGGATGAAGAGGCCTAATTCTGATTTTGAATCCTGATTAATTACTGATTGAGGATACTCATGATATGTGCTATAGAAGTTTTGATGATAGGGAAAATCACCAGTTTGGGGGAAGGAAATCCTACTACACTTTTTGATTACTTCCTTTGAGCTTGCATGGCTCCCACCTTTCGCATCACTTACACAAGCTCAACCTACATTAGCTTCAACAAATGTTAATACATAGATGTCATTCCACGTTATTTTGTTGAAAGCAACAATTGAGGTGAAATAACATGAGTGTTTGATTTATTAAAAGTTTAGGAAAATGTCAAAAAAAAAACCACTGAGCATTATTCACTCATATTCTTCAAACCATTATTTCCCTTAGTTTATATAGAAGCATTGGGTTGCATGTGGGCGTGCAACATATTCAGTTTGGGGGAATGTTGGGCTCTTAATTTGTCATTATTATTACCACTTCTTAACATTCATTTCATCATTTCCAATATTCCTTTATCACATTATTTACCATAATTTATTATGTAATTCCATTTCATAATCATTTATGCTCTTGTTGATAAATAATATCTGATCTCATTTATTTTTAATAATTAATTATTATTATGCATGATTTTGGCTTATTCATTCGTTATAACCTCACTCATGATTTTAGCCTCCAAGATCTCTTCCAGATTGCAAATTTGGTCTTCAACAGATAATTAGATATTCCAACTCATGAATTCGTTTGCATAAGAAGTGACAGTTTTGCATTGGAAGTTGTGGGAAAATGAAAGTGAATCTGGAAAATTCAAGACATGGGTTTTGTTCAGAATGGACCACATCAGTTTCTTAATGAGCAGTTTTCAAAAATTCGGTTTGTATTAGGAGAAAATCAAGGTTCTTCGAAGGACATATTTGCATATTTGTTGTTGCGACTGTTTTCCATAATTGCCCAATTGTAATAATGAAATTCGACTTGTTCTAGTTGAATCATGATGGATAGATCTCCCAAATCTAATCTTGAATATTGAGGTCAGTTTGTTGCAAGTTTCCTTTGGATGTTTCTATATTTAAAAGACACAATTCAGAGAGAGAGGGGAGCTTGCTGATGTAAGAATTAAGCCTTGTAACAGTGGAACTCTTGTTAATGAAATTTCCAGTCTTCTAATATTTTCTCTATATGTGAGTTAAGCATAGCCCTGACCAGGGAGTTGGGCCCACTCTTCTAATCAGGTGCCGTGCATGTGTCCTTTTTATGTATTTTTTTCACTTGTTGTATTTTCTTTATTATTGTTACAAATTTCCATATATTGTTGTGAATGATTTTCTTTCTGCAATTTAATTTCCATTACTGTTACAGTGATGCTTTAATTTCTTAGTCACGAACCCTTGGTCAATGTAAGATTGTAACCTTGCTCCTGCATATACCTTGCATGTTACCTTGAAAAGTGTATGCACTCGGATTGACATATTAATGTGGTAAAGGGTTGACTCACATCATTCACACTTGGACACCAACACTTGTCCCACAAATCCTTAGCCGTAACTTCCCCTGATACATTCAGAAATATTGAATCTGAGACACACAATCGTATTGTGCTCTTTGCCTTCTGATCCAACTTCGCTTAGTCTTCAGCCAAAATTATTGTTGGTTTAGTACCCAGATCTACCGGAATCCACTGATCTTTATCCACCAATAGATCCTCCATCTTGAGTTTCCACAACTCAAAACTCTGACCATTAAATTTCTCAATCTCTATCTTTCCACTGTTGGCCATCTTCTTTCACAACAAGAATCGATCCTACAAATCTCCCATTGAACATGGTATACCATAGGCCCGAGCAAAAGCCCACAGTGGCAAAGGCGTCCCCTTGAAGCCAAAACAACTATGATACCACTTGTTGGGAATCACGATTAGCGTTAGACCAAAACCCGCAGGTGTGAATCAACGATCGCATCGCCAAAGATAAGGATCTATAAGAGGCGGTTAGTCCATGCCATAAAACACACAGGGAGTGTTGGTTTATCAAATGTCCAACATTATTCACATCATTTAATTTGATACCTAAATGCAACTCTTTCTTTCTTTCAGTTGTCTTAAATATTCACTCGTCGGTGGAACACATATTTCATTAAATTTGGAAGTATTCAGTGGATCTAGAGTATGTAACTTTAACTAGATTAAGTTTTTTAAAAATGGGGAATTAGAAATTCACTTAGTTCACTAATTTTAATGTAGATATTCATCATTTTTTGTGAAAAATTATCATGATAAACTTTATTAAACAAATTCATATAAACTTGCAAAAGCAAATCTTTCACGTCTTAATCTTGGATTCCTTACATTATCTATTTTAATATTTTTATGGTTTGTATTAAAAGATAGGTTTGTTAAGGTTATTTTATGAAAAGAATGATGTGTATTTTACTATTATTAACCCATTTAATTATAATCTGATATGGTAAATATCATGTATGTGTTAAGTTACAATTATTACTAAGACAATGTTGGCACACTTTAAAAGTTTATCACCTTTGCAACACTTGTAATATCATTGAAGTTATAAAAAATCTCATAGATCATCGAGTTTATACTCATATTGGAATTAAATTTCAAAATATTTGTGATGCTACCAACCTTCTTGATTTTCTAACTAAACAAAATTATGATGAGCTTGAAACACTTCTTTTAATGCTTTTTGAGCATAACAATAAAATTCGAAATAATTTTGGGTAATTTATTTTTGCCTTCTTATATACCATATTTGGTCTTAGTGGATGATAATCATCGTTATCACCATCCTCATTTCATACTATTGTAGGAAATTTTCACCATTTTAGAGTTGAGGAGAAAATTTTTTTTAGGATCAAATTAAATGTTGAATGTGAGTAGTAGCATAATTAATTTCTATTTATTATTCATACTTTTATGTTAAAAACTAAGTTGGTTGAGGCTTACTTAATGAATAATAGATTAATATGCAAGATATATATTAAGTATAAAGTTATTTAATGACAAATGGTCATAGTAATGTGTCCAACGAAAACCATCATAGATCCATCTTGATTGCAAATGTAGGGATCAAATTTCTTCACGTGCAAACATTTTTAGAGTGCAAAATACAATGTGTTATTTTTCATTGTTCAAACTGTATTTTTGAATGCTAAATAGAGTATATATAAAGACCAAATAAAAATGTTAACCATATATATATATATATATATATATATGAAGTTGATATTGACATAAATTAGTTAACATAGATCTTCAAATAGTTTATCTGAATCTATAGGTGAAATATTTTTGAAAAGTATAAGATTTGAACATCTAATTCACACATTTTTTACTTCTAATTACTTTACAACATATTCATTTTTTTATTTTTCTATTTAAAACATTATTTTTATTTTAAAGGGGCACAAACAGACAAACAAACTTACACATCCCCACATACTGAGTTGTAGAACAATTACTAATCATTTTAATGATCAAAATCAATCATGAATTAGAATAATAACAAAGTAGTGCAATTTAATTATTTTGAAATACAAGAGGAAAGAGAGAAACTTGACTAAACTATTTATTACAAACGTTTAGTTTTTATTCGTGTAGTGTTTAAGGATATTATATTGAAAAGAACATATTACCGTTAATCTAAAACTTAGGTTCCTTACATTATTTCTATTATCATTTATATTAATATTAATATTTATATATTAAATTTGACTCATGAATAATAGATTTTGTAAAAAAAATCTTAACTATAAGTTATTTAACAATATAATTAATATTTTTTTTCTTTACTATTATTGACCATTTTTGAATTGACCACTAACTACTTTTCCTAGGTTGAGTACAAATTTATTATATTAGTACAATGTTGGCACCCACTTTCCAAATCTATAAGAGGAATATTTTATAATTCTAGTTGTGTTGTTCAATGATCAAAATATTTTTTTTTATAAATTAGGCTTTGCAACAAATAGAAAATTTGTTTTATATCAATTATAATAAGGAATAGTAAGTAAGGAAAACTCACTTCAAACATTATTACAAGTGTCTAGCATTTATTCATTAAGTGTTTAAATGGTTTATATTAAATAGAATACTAATTAGTTACTCCGCTATTGTTTTAATAGACCAAGTTTAGAATATGTTTTTAAGTGCATTATTGAATATGATTATGCATATTTGATATGGTGAAAAGTCATGTTGGTCAAATAAAGCTTTGAAAACTTAAATATTTTATGGCACTTTCATGTAATTTGTATCAACTCATGATTAAATTGAAATATTAAATAATATAAAACTCCAAAAATAATATGAAGAGAATATTTTATATACAACAAATATTGAAAAGTGTGTTTGAGTGTATATTAATAGATCCTTCAAAAAAAAATTACATTCATGAATCATATAAACCTAATCTTAAGATATTCGCTCAAGTAGATCAAGAATGGCTTCAACACCATAATTTTTTATCTTGGTCTTCTTGCAATGTTTTTTCTTTGGCATCCATGCCCACATTATGGTATTACTTGGAATAGAGCCAAGTTTTGTGTCATTGGGATTTGGTACCCAATATTGCTCTAAAAAATTTCCATTGTATTTCCCTGACATAGGCTTCCACCAGTTAACCTTTACATGAAGATTCTCACTTTCATTATCCATAAAGATATCTTAGAAGGATTTTTCCATCCAAATCATCTCTCCTGCATCCTAATTTCCTTATCTAACTAGCAGCATCTTTCCTTTATCAACATGAACCATAATATTGAATGTTGGCTTTGGCTTGTTGCATTTGGGTCCAACATATACTCATTCATCTATCACATTATCAAAATCTCCATCCATAATACTTGATATTACTTGGAGTGCATTACAATCAACATCAACAATGTGCCTTGTCTTGGGCCAGAAATCCTCAGAAGATGAATCACTTTCATTTACTATTCTATGATCATTATAGATTCCATCTAATGTATCAAGAACTCTTTCCCAATACACTATTTTATTTTTCCATTCCTTTGTAACAATTGGTGAATCCTCATTCCCAACAGTGTCTTTCCACATTTTTATGTATGATGTTGTCCCTTCCTTTAGTTCTTTTAAATAGACATCATTCTGTTTGGAAGCTAAGAAATATGGCTTCCCCATGTGAATTATAGTTTGACATTCATCATCTATATTCCATAACTCAACTGGTTCTAACCACTTAATATCTCTAATTGATTCTTTGTACCGTAGTATTGGAACATCATTGAGTACAAGAAATTGGAAGTATTGGACATTAATATGTCCAACTAGTGCATTTTTCCCTCCTTGATGTATCCATTAAGGAAACTTTTGAAGTAATATACCTTGTCAATAAGTGTAGGTGGAAACACTTGATTTTCTTCAATTATGCAATATGTATCCATCATTTCAGATAAAGAATAAATATCTTTACTTTTTAGGTTGGAAGACATTCTTCTGTAGGTTCCATTTATGTCTTCATGGGTGTGCCCCACACGTAAGAACCCAACTGGAATAGTGATGAAGACAACAAGTGTAGTTAAAAGTGATAGAAACATGAAAACACATTGATTCTTATTATCACTTACCACATTGTTCAACTGTAACAAAAAATATGGATGAAGAGGTTTAAAATCAACATTTTGACTTTTTGATCTTCCATTAGATATAAAATCATCCGTGTACACTTGAAATTTTGAGTAAATAGAGATGTCAAGTAATGCAATTGTAAGTGGGCTTCTTTAACTTCCACTTTCATAAATTAGATCACCATACATATCCATTTGTGGGTCTTCAAGGTCCCTTAAGCACTTTGCAAGGGATGTAATAGTAAATTGTGATCCCATATGTACAAATGGTAGGGAGAAATGACCAAAACCTCCTGTCTTATGCCCATGTGTAAGCATACCTATCAATGACAAACCTAAATTTGTTCCTATAATAGATTTTGATTTGACATGTAGCCTTGGGATTGAAGTCTTTGTTTTGTCCATTTTATCACGAATAATGCTCAAATTCTCCTTTGGAAATTGCTCTGACATAATTCTATGGGCATAGTAGCAATATCTTCCACACATAACAATCTTGTTATGTCCATTCAGCCTACCTCGTGCCTTTTATTCCAACTATTTTTTAGTTGCTGACTTCATTTGTGCTATAATACATTCACTGCATTTACTGAAGTTGGTGCTCTTTGAAAATGCCACATTTCGAAACTTAGTATTCTAGATCTTGCTCATTGTTCACCATGATATTGATGGGTAATTGAGATTGTGAAGAGCCTCATTAATCTCTTTTAACAAAGAATTTTTTGTGTAAATTAAAGGACGCAATCTTAAGGGAGCAGATATTCCATCTTCTTCAACTTAATGTATTTGGTTTGGTGAAAGTCTGAATTATCCATTACAATTTTGTGCAATACTTCTATGGTTGTGTGAGCTTGTGCTTTGCATGTGTTGGTGTTACCATGAATAGCTTTGATATGTCCATGTTGGAATTAATGTTGGTAGTTATAGAATGTGCTTTGAGGAATCTTATGTATCTTATACCATGCTTTCTTACAAATAATATTCCCATTAAATCTCATGTCCTTTACATTTTTAGCAATAAGTGGCAGGCCATGGCCTTTTGACATGACTGTGTTTGACATGAGAAATCCAAGGCAAATTCCCTAATACCATTTTTATTTATTTCTCATACCCCTTCTAGCACCTACAATGGCCTTCCTATCCACATGTTGAAGACAATCTTTTCTACAACATACATCTGCTGCCAAAAGTCGAATTTCTTTCTCTTCATCTACTTTTGTTTGACATTTTGCAAAAAAATTTGTATCCATAACTCGTTTAATCTTTTTATACGACCTTGTTACATGCATATCAATTGAGTTTCTATATTTTTCATTACAAAGATACACATCCCATTTGTTTAAGTGATTTGTGTCCTCTATAACATCCCATATCACCATTTCCTTAGGTGGCTCCTTGAAATTTTCCTTGACCCTTAATATCACACCTTTTTTGTCCACCAACTTATTTATTGGCCATATAACCAAACAATGTATAGACTTATACCCAATTCTACCTATATCACAATTTCCATCTACCTCTTCCAAAAAAACACCAAATTCCATTTCACCCAGTGTTTCACCCTCAACAATGTCATCCTCGCAGACATTAACTAGAATTCCTTTGGAAATGCTCATTCTTGTTCCCATGCATTCATTTTTAAGAGAAACCTTTGTAAATATGAATATAACCCTATCTTGGGGAATATTTATGGCATGATCATGACAGTGAGGCTCCAAATCTAATTATGGCCAAACCTCATAAGATTCCAATGTACACCCTAGTGTATGCTCAAATACTGTTGGATGTGGTAGAGGAGCATCATCTTTTAACACCTTCTCAATTCTAACCACCATGAATCCTTTCTTTACCATATTTCCATGCACTTTATGCCCAAGCTCTGCATTGAATATGGAGCCCTTGCCCACCTTCACTCCATGTTGCAGAAGATCTACCTTATCTCCAATAGAAAATGTAGAAGAAACATTTGCACCTATAAAAGAATGTAAATAAGATTAGTATTTACTCAAGAAAACACTTATTATGCTATCAATAATATTTAACACATACTTCAATATTTTGATTTACATATGTTGTGTCTCAAATCTATGATCTTCCATGGATGTATGTCCTCTTCATTAACATCCTCACCAATCAAATGTGGTTGAGTGACATCAATTATCAAAATTGTAACATAACCTGCATTAACCCTTTCCCCAATATAATAAGTTCCAGACTCTATAGATTTGACCCTTCCTAGCCCAATGACTTCATCATTAATAAGGAAATAAACATAGTCCCCTTTTGGCAAAATTATATTTTCCATTATAGCTTGTATAAATTCTGTGACAACAACTAAATCGTAATTTGTAATTAAAAGGTTGAACCATGTAAAATGTGACTTTATATTTTCGCAAAAACACACAACTTATGAAAAAGTAATATAGATGCAATAATTTAAATAATATGGTAGTCATATTGTATGTAATGAAACATTATTTCCCACCATTTAGTGCCTACTACTAAAAATTACTTTACATACAAATTACACAAAAAATATATATGAAGAACAAGAAATTAGAGATGTAGATAGTATCATAGAATGACAGATATCAACTCATATCAAACCACCAACTTCCTATTTAACTTTAGAAATGACACTTGTAGTTTTGATGTATGTGTATGAATAATGATCATAAGAAATTTGTATAAGTTGAAGAACCAAAACATGGTCCATTGGAAAATATAAAAAATTCCAAGATCAATGCTACATAAGATGTCTAAAATCCCCATGAGAAGGACAAATTATATTTATATTTCACTTAGTGAGGATGTTTGATGTTTGAACTTGATAATCGAAAGCCAAACTAGAGGTTTTCTTCCAAATAAAATTTTTAGTACTTTAAATACTAGATAGTTTTCATTTTTATTCTAAAAGCAAAGAAATTGCATTAGAAGAAAAATATAGTATACCTCAATAATATATTTATTCATAAACTTCAAAATTATACAGAGATCACATAATTCTCCCTGCATCAAATAATTATGATTGGATTATTATGTTTGTGCCAAAAGGAAATCTATACAATTATCTTTCCTTCCAACTCAAGCACAAATGTAGTGCCAACAACAACATATATTTATATACACTTCTTTTGCACCATCATTGATATTCATGAATTGTTCCAAATTCAATAATAGGGCACATCAAAAGCTATAACTCTAACCATTGTGATTATTGATACAATGTCACTCCTAGAGCATTGGTTGCATAAGTGTAATGGTGTCTAGAAGAAAGTTAGTAATTACTAGGTATCCTTCTTGCATGATCACAAATGCACTTCCAATACCAATATCAGAGCACTAACCTTGGTGAGGGTGAAATCTTGATAGTTTTCCTTTTTGCACAAGAACAAAGAAATCTAGTGCATTCTATAATTCATTCTAACACAAATACAAGCACATTTCCAACAATAATGTTACATTTTGAAAAAAAATTAATGCATGAAATATTTACTTGTATCACAAATACAAACACGTTTTCAACAATAACATTTCAAGATGAAGGAAATTTAACACATTCTAACCTTCCTTCTAGCATAATGAGACACATATTTCTAATAACAACATTTCATTATGAAGGAAATATAATATGTGTTAGCTTTCCTTCTATCACAAGTAGAAGCCCATTTCCAACAACAACATTGCACCTCAAATGAAAGCTAACAATCAATATCGTTCCTTCTACTACAGACATAAGCATATTGCTAGAAGCAACATTACATGGTCAAATAAATCTAGCACATGCTAGATTTCCTTCTAGCACCAACACAAGCACATTGCCAATAACAATATTCTAAGGCGAACGAAAATCCACCACATGCTAAATTTCCTTCTAACGTAAAGAGAAGCATATTACTCTTAAAAAAAAATTCTAAGTAAAAAAAATATTACACATTCTAGAGTTTCTTCTAACACAAACACAATCACATGGCCAAAAATAAAATTGCAGGGTGGAAGATATCTAGCATACGCTTTATTTACTTCTAGCATAAACACAAACACATTGGCAACCCTAACATTGTAGGGGTGAAAAAATCCAACGAATGATAGAATTCATTCTAGCACAAACACAAGTACATTTCCAACAATATTGCATTGAAAAAGAAATCCAATGTAGGTTATATTTCATTCTTGCTCAAATACAAGCATGTTGCCAACAACAATATTGCATTGCAAAAGAAATGTATTGCATACTAGATTTTATTCTAGTACAAGCACAAGCACGTTGCTAACACCAACATTTCATTACAAAACCCTCGATCAAGGTGTGACAGAGAAGAGGAGGTGGGCCAGCAGTGATGGGAAGTGGAGATTTCAAAGACCATCCACTCGAGTGTAAGGACAGAGAACATATTGAGATGTGGAGGAAGAGGACAACAGAAAGGGCAGGTGGAAGGACAGGGAAGGGAGGGAGAAAGCCCCGAAAGAAGACAGGTGGGGTTGCAAAGGGAAGGCAGAGAGGAAGGCATGGGAGCCATCGGGAGAGCAGGAATATAGAGAAGAACCCACAATAGGAGTAGTTGGAGGCACGAGGGAAATGAGGGTCAGAGCTGGAAGGGATAGAGGGCCATCATTCTGAGTAGGAATGAGGAAAAGGGCGGAGAGAAAATTAGGAGGACAGGTGGTAGGTCTGATGAAAGGAAGTAGGGACAACGAGGTAAAACAAAAGGTAAGAGAGAAAGAAGATAGTTGCATGCAGAAAGAGGGAGTGAGAGTAAGAGAAGAGAAAGGTGGTGGACGTAGGACAAAGACGCAAGTCAGTGGATGCAGCTGCATCAACTCAAGTCGACAGTATGTATTCTTCCATTTCCTTAACATTAAAACTAAAGTAATGCCAGATTCAGCGGTACTGGGAAAGAGACCTGGGAAAGTCTGGACATAGAAAGAGTCGAAACTAGGGTCTCCTGGAACACTATCTAAGTCAAGAATGAGGATGAAAGGGAGAGAGAAGCAAAGGATAAAGAAACGGCCCTGAAGAAAGCGCAAAGAGGGAAGGAGGGTGGCCAGGGAGAGAAGAGAGAACCTGGTGAGGGAGAAGGTCATAAGAATATAACTCTGGCCAGGTGGCTCCTGAGGCACAGAGGGGATAATTTGGGTAGTTGGTTTAGAGAGGAAATTACCTTGGAGGCCTCATTAGCTAAGACAAGGGACATCCGGGCCACTGAGAAACCTAACTAGAATATCCAGAGTAAAAATTAGATGAAAACCAAGGGCTCAATTAGAGTGAAGACTATAGAGAGGTGCGAGAACAGAATGAAAAAACATTGTGCAATTCAAACAGGGACATGGGCTCCCTTTGTAGACTCCCTGGTAGGTCTTCTAAGGTAAACCGTCAGAGAGAGGGTGGACGAGGAGAGATGATTTTGAGAGAGAAGAATTGAGAAGCTGCAAAAAGCTAACCCGAGAGCTATCAATGGAAAATTTGAGGGAAATGAAAATCAAACTCAAGCCGCCAGGACTTGAGCGAGAGACCAAACATGGAACACTTAAATACAAAACAGAATGGGAAGTATACCTTCAAACTACTAATACTTCTTATGGTATTGTTTTAGGTTTAATCATAATTTGCATCCAATACAGTGTGAAGGCAAGAAAGCACATAAAGGAAAGCAAATTGGGCGAAGAAAATGACAACCGAGACAATGCAAGAATGGGGAGAGACGAAAAACAAGTGGCTAAAAAGAGCAACAGAGGTGCAGGCAAAGCAGGGAAAAGGACCGCCGGGGGGGACCTCTAGCAGAGAACAACGAAAGAGAGGGAGAAAGACAAGACAAGAGCATATGAAGACCCTATTGCGTACATGGCAGGGAATACACCCGAGGTCAGAGCGCAAATAGCGGATTGGGAGCGAGAACTAAATGACAGTATCACCAACCAAGATATTCCCACAGAAGAATGGGAAGACATGGTACAAGACCCGAGGACCACCTGTGGCCGTCACACTCTATTCAGACAAATGATCTAGTAATACTGGGTCATGAAGAATGTAGTGGACCGAGCCATGACTCTCAACAAAGAACAGGCAGTACACAATGGACAGGAGGCACAGGAGGAAACCAAAGTGAAGGAACCCAACAAAATAGATCTCCTTAGAGAGGTAGCAGCAATTGAGATTCAAACATATCGAAACAATCAAGCACTGAGTAGGATCGAGTAAAGTTTGCAAGACATGAGGAGAAGTGAGATGTCGAGACCCAGTGCTAAAGCCTTAGCCCCCGTGGAGTCCTTAGACAAGGAGTAAACATAGATCCAGGTAAATTTTTTGTTTTTATGCCAAGTCGCTTTTACTTTTCAAAGTTGATATCCAGTATAGACAAAATAGATAATGTTGTAAGGATGATACAAAAAGACTTATTTAAATTTTGGACAGTTTTTAACACTGACAAGTGGCCAACCTGGTTTCCTACGGGCAGGTTGAGGCCACCTGTTACTATTGAAAAAACTTGATTATGGTTAGTTAATATAAATAGAGAAAGTACTACCAAGTTTACAAAAATATATATATATATATTCATTGCAAAATAAATTTAGTGCATGTTAGAATTCCTTCGACCAAACACAAACATATTGCCAACATCAATATTGTAGGGTAAAAGAAATCTATCTCATGCTATATTTTCTTCTATCACAAACATAAGCATAGCTCCAGTAACAATATTGCAAGGTGAACTAGATCTAACATGCTATTTGTACTTATATCTCAAACACAAACATGTCACTAGTAACAATATTGCAAGGTGAATGAAATCTAACACGTGCTAGATTTTATTCTCTCGCAAACACAAGCACATAAAAATATTGTAGGGTGAAAGAAACATACCACATATTAGATTTACTTCTAGCACAAACAAGCATATTTGCAAAAACACCGTTGCAAGACAAAATGAATCTGGTGTGTGGTAGATTTCCTTCTAGTAAAAACACAAACACATATCATTGTAGG
The DNA here is from genome assembly GCA_000404065.3 of Pinus taeda. Lineage (NCBI taxonomy): Eukaryota > Viridiplantae > Streptophyta > Pinopsida > Pinales > Pinaceae > Pinus > Pinus taeda. The sequence continues at coordinate 563,269 of APFE030671332.1, read as the reverse complement.
GCTAAAGAATCTAGTGCATGCCAGATTTTGTTATAGCATAAACACAAACATATTACCAACAAAATTCTAGGGCAAAAGAAATCTAGCACATACTAGATTTCCTTTTAGCACAATCACAAACACATTGCCAATAACATCATTGTAAGGTGAAGGAAATATGATGCATACTAGATTTCCTTCTAGCACATACTAGATTTCCTTTTAGCACAATGCCAATAACATCATTGTAAGGTTAAGGAAATACGATGCATACTAGACTTCCTTCTAGCACAAACAATTGAATTGTCAACAACAACATTACAGTGCGAAAGAAATCTAGTGCACACTAGATTTCCTTCTAATGCGTATACAACCATATTGCCAATAAACTCATAGAAGGGTGAAACAAATCTAATGTATGCTAGATTTCCTTCTAGCACAAACACAAACACATCATAACATTTCTAAATAAAAGAAATCTAGCACATGGTAATATTTACTTCTACCATAAACAAAAGCATAGTGCCAACAACCACATTGTAGTGAAAAAGAAATCTAGTGCATGCTAGATTTCTTCGAGCCAAAATAGAAGCATGTCGCCAATAACAACATTGAAAGGTGAATAAAATATAACACGTGTTAGATTTACTCATAACACAAACACAAGAACACAACAACATTGTAGGGTGAAAAAAATCTAGCGTGTTAGATTTGCTTCCAGCATAAACAAAAGCATATTGCCAACAATAACATTGCATGGAAAAAGAAATCTAGAACAACTTCTATCACAAACACAATCACATTTCCAAGAAAAATGTCGCAAGGTAAAATAAATTTAATGCATGCTAGCTTTACATGTAGCATAAATACAAGCATACTACCAAAACCAACATTTCATACGAGAAGAAATCTAACGCATCCTATATTTCCTTCTAACACAAACACAAGCACATTTCCAAGGTGAATGAAATCTAACACGTGTTAGATTTCTTTTTATAATAAACAACCAAATTGACAACAACAATATTGCATAGCAAAAGAAATCTAGCACAACTTCTAGCCCAAACACAAGCACATTTCCAATAACATTGCCAAGGTGAAGGAAATATAACACTTGCTATATCTCCTTTTATCATAAACAACCAAATTGACAATAACAATATTGCAGAGCAAAAGAAATCTAGCATAGTTTCTAGCCCAAACACAAGCACATTTCCAATAAAAAACATTGCAAGGTGAAAGAAATTTAACACATGTTAGCTTTACATGTGGCACAAATACAAGCATACTACCAACAACAACATTTCATGCCAAAAGAAATCTAGTGCATGCTATGTTTCTTTTTAACACAAACACAATCACATTGCTAATAAGAACATTCCATGGTGAAGAAACTCTAACACATGTTAGATTTACTTCTATCATAAAAAACCATATTACCAACAATAACATTGCATTGTGAAAGTTCCTTCTAGCATGTCAATAAAAATATTGCAAGGTGAAAAAAATGTAAGGTGTGCTAGTCTTGGAAATATTGAGAGGGGGGTTAAATCAATATTTCTTTACAATTGTTATTATGGCAGTTAAAATCACCAATTACAGCAAAACACAAGATGTGCAACAAGAAAATAATTTTATTAATGAAAATGATGAGGACTCTAAAAACCCAAGCTTCAACTTGTACAACAAAGTATTTAACTCCTTCAAGACTCCAACCCTAAATGAGGACTCTAATATTCAACTACAAATCCAAGCTCCAACCTGGTCTCTCACAAGGGTCCAACCTTGTATGAGGACTCCAATCCTCACATATTAATCTAGGCCCCAACCTCGTATGACGACTTCGATCCTCTAGGGATCCAACCCTCTCATTTTCCTTCAATCCCTTAAGGTGACTTCAATACTGCTTCACACTTGAGCCTTAAAAAACTTCAAATACTTCTAAAAAAATTATCCAGGATAGGTATACAAAGTGCTCTGAAATATACATCTACAAAATCTTCAGGTATGCTTCAGAAAAACTTTTATGGTTGCACCAACAAAACATGTCTTCAAGTGTTGATCTTCAACTATGCTCCGAGGATGACTGCTCCAACAAAACAAGTCTTTAGGTGTTGGTCTTCAACTATACTCCAAGGACATCTACTTCAAAAAAACAAGTCTTCAAGTGTTGGTTTTCAACTATGCTTCAAGAGTGACTATTGTTTTAATAAAGGCTTGAAGAATGCTCAATTAATGTCATCATGAATGCGCTCTACTGTCAACTCAAAAGATGCCTTAAGTATGCTATCATTTTATCATTCAATGAAGGTGTCTCCAGGTCTCTTCATGTGTGCTTTAAAGAATGTCATTCAGTCCACAAGGATTAGTTTACTTTTGTTTTAGATCTGACTTTAATTCTATTTAGCAATGTTAAAAAGGTTTTCTTCAAAGGCACTCAAAACAATCTATTACAAAAAACTCCTCAAAATCTAGTTTTAGCAGTATGGTCAAATTGGAGTTGATGACGATATTTACTTCACAACAACTCCAATTGGATTACAGTCAACTCAGACTTGACAAGCTTGATCACAACCTTTCTCCCCAAGAAAACATGAACCTTGATCACAGCCTTGAATCCTATCAAAGTAGCCTCTCATCACATGTTTACCCCAGTTGGTCGGTTACTTGGGTAGATGTGGGAGGAGGGTGTTATAATGTGCATGAATATCAACATATCTAGCAAAAAAATAATTAGCACAACAAAATCCCTGGCATGAGCTCCAACATTATTACTATGGCTCCAAGTGACAATCTATATCCTTCTTGAACATGTCAAGCCTTGTTGAACCCGGAGAGCCAAATCTTATAGGAATGTGGAAACTTCTCTCAAACTGAATGGGGATAATGCCTCATGTATTTTTCATGACACCATGTTTGTTTTGAGAAAACTTAGTGTATTTATGGGACCACATTGCACATGTTCCTAGCAGCATGTTGGACCATCCATTTATTGATTATTTGTGAGCAAAACTCCCTTCCAATGAAGCTGAGCAACAAAACGAATTTTGGTGACTATATCTAATAGAAATCAAAGCCCAAAATGTGTAGAAAACTAAACAATTCCACATCACATGCTTAATGACTTCATGATTGTGATAGATTAAATGATGTCCAAGTAAAACCAAAGTGTTGTAACCAATCCTTGACTGTGAAACTATCACAGAGAATCCACCATTCCAATATGTGTGTATGAAAAGGAAGAATGAGACTTCTAGATGCCTTGGCCCTGTTGGATCCACCCAAACTCAGAATTATTGAAATTACACTTTGTTGTAACTCTCAAGAGACAATTCCTGGCTGTGGGGAAGTAGTGCCTGATACAGCTTGAGATTGATTAAAAATAACTACCATGAGGGCTTGCAAGCAAAGATTCTAGTTCTAAAACCCTAGCATTCCATAAGCCATATTCTAGCCAGAGAAACTCTGAGAGTTGCAGAGTGTTGAACTAAAGGAATGGATTGAAGAAGAATAAAAAGTAGAGTTAAAATTAGGCACTTAAGAATCAAAATTTAAACTACTGCAGAAAGGATAATGCAAGACTAAGAAAATGTGAACTGGATTCTTGGGTGTGGAGTGCTTCATTAAGGACTTTGAGGTTAATTTTCATGAGTAGAACTCAGTAAATTCATTAGAAACTAAACTAAAGCACAAACTTCATTTTAGACTATCCAAGAGAGGAAACGACACATATGAATGTTGGAATAGAAGGGAAAAATAGTCACAGCAACTTCCCAATGCTAGAATCAAACTGCAATATATATTCAAATTTCAAAGATAATTTTTGTTTACAATGCCAATCATGGGTGACTGTGCCCATTCGAACCCCTTCCATGAGGGGAATTATGGTATTTTATTCTTTATGCTAGCCCTAATTGTCTAACTGTTTTAATCAGTTTGAAAATTGATTCTCAAACAGTTTCCAAGCCACTGCTTCTTGAAAATATTCTAAAAATAATAAAAAGTTACAATGATAACTTTAAATATTATATATATTATATAAATAATATATATAATGATATTGAATATCCTTCCTTTACAATGATTGTCACATTAAATAAAAATTAATTGCAAAACAAAAGGGTAGGACCAAAGATGGACATGGATGGCATGTGGGTTTAACTGTTGTACATGGGAGGTTTTTGAAGAAATTGGTTCCTACCCCAAGAGCACTTGTAGCGGTTTCCGGAGATGAGGAAGGTGTTTTTGTAATAATTAATAGTCACTAACTTTTAGATGGGTAGTTTGAGAAAACTGCCTCGCAACACCACATAAACCATTGAGATACTTTGATCCATGTGCCCTTGGGTAACATTGGATCTTGATTAATTCATTGAAGCGTCAATGTTTGTGGCTTGGGATTCAACATTTTCATTTCTAACCCATAAATTCAAGCTCTCTTTTTCGCCCGACTCATCATCCTTTCTTCCTTTTTCTTCCTTTGAACACCCCGCATAATAAAGGTTCATTCTTATTTCACATTGGTGTGTCAAGTTGGTGAAAGCTGGTGTTTGGTCGAAGGGGATTAACACAAACATTGGTAGATATATCTGAGAGGAATCCACCCCATGTGTATGAATCTAGATCTCTTTCTATGGGTATGATTTAAATCATGGATTTGCATCACTGGTTTTCATCAAATGAATTATATTTTTCCATGTAGGTTTGGTTGACATTCTTCATTTTCCTGTCACCTAGAGCTTTTACTTCTTGAGGCTTTCTCGTAACATATCAATCAGTGCACATAGTTTTGATCTTGATTTCTAAGGAAGCATTTTTTTTTCCATCTAAGAGCTTATGAGCATTCACATTGGTAGTCTTGTTCATGCTGTCATAATATATTTTCTCTTCTTTTCCACCATTTACTTTTGTAGATTTATAAGTTGGTCCTTCAGCATTGTGGAACGATAGAGCTTGCCAAAAGTTTTCTTTAAGAGTTCTTGCAGCAAACAAACTCCATGTTTGAATTCCTTCTACCAGACATTGCCACTGAGTGTGTGGAATTGTTGAAGTACTCTTAAAACCTTTAGTAGACGGAAGTTGATTAAGAGAGTATTTTAGGCTTTGTTCGTGGTCAAAACGAATAAAATTTATCAATAGAGGGATCAAGGATCCCACTCACAAATTGAGCAACAGATAAGTCCACAAGTGAAGTTAAAGGATCATTTCTAAGTCTTTGAAATTTCACCATTAATTCCACATAGGAATCGCGAACACCAACCATCAATTCCTTATTCCAAGAGGCAATAAGTTGATTGTGTGTGTCATGTTTGTTTCCTACAGAAGTTACGAAGGCTTCATTTTCAAGTAGATATCGCCCCTCATTGTGGCATATAAGAAAACATCCAATGATTGTCACTGGCATGTTGACTGAGAAATTCAATGGAAGGGGGGATAAGATGCAATTATCTAAACAAACCCTCGTAGTTTTTCCATTCCGAGACGCATTTGTAGCAACACCAACAATTTGAACCATGTTGTAAGATATATACCTCATGTCCAATGCCATACTTATTGTCTGTCCAGAGCCAAGGGTAATGGCATCAAGCCATTTGTTAGTAACTTTGCTCCCATCTTCAACTACGCATACATCTATAGTATGCAATTTTTTCGCAACACTTAAGCTAGTGAATAGATTTTATATTTGAAATTTTCTCCACTTTTTTGTCAGGAAATAAACTCCTTACAATGGAAAATGTGGGACCCACAGAGACAACATATTTCCAGCATGGAAATGATAATCATGTTTCCCTAGTTGATAAGAACACCTATTCAACTGACTTAAGAAACAACAATACAGCATAACAATGATCTTTAAATTTTTTAAATAATCATTTGATTCTCTGATCACCACTTTCAACACTGTCTTCTACATAGTTAGACTTTGAAGGCATACAAATAATTTTAGAATCAAATGAGCCCCAAGAAAGAGTTTTGCTAACAGAAAATGGAAGAAATTGATCTTGGAACCTCCCAGGAAAATTTGTCATTCGTAAATAATACATTTTTTCACTTACTAATCTTGAAGGTATAAAATCACCAGGGTTCAAAGATGTGTTAAGGACCAAACCCAAAGGATCCAATAAATAAATAAATACATCAAAAACTATAAATGGAAGGTCACATAGTCGGTAACAACTAAGTAAGCCTGAGCCATAGCAAAGGGTTTGACCTCAATGTTTCCATGGAGGATTAAGATGGAGAATGCATATTTCCTCCATACTTAGCACAATCTCTTCAAAAGAAATTATGAGAGCAGGCCCCTAGGATTCACCTAGATTAGGTTGAAGTAAAGATTGTCATGGGTTCTCCCACTTATCATATATAATGTGTAATTTCTTTGCTTGGCATTGGTCTATTATCTTTGACAGGTCAAAAAATATAAGGTCGTCATTCCCATATCTCTGAAACAGTTCAACTATTCTAGTATGATCCATAGAAGGAAAATATTTATCATTTCTTGATCTATAAATGACATATGTCGTAGTGACCTTGCACCAAATCGCTCAACCAAATCATTTCTTATAAATCTAATGGTGATTCTCTGTTGTGAAGACCCGTATGAAAAGTGGTGTAATGCTAATAAGACCAATGCAGCTACTGGCAACATACCCACTCAACTTTCCCTTTATCCTACAAAACACTTCCATGTGTGAAATCCTTTTTTTGCCAAGTGTTTTCTTGTAAAAGGGGAAAGTAATGAATAATTTGTCCTGCTAGAATAACTTTCTTTGGGGAAAATAGGGTGGAAAACATGAAGCCTCTTCTCCTTACCAAGAAAGTAAGGTTAACTAGGACTGATAGATATCCATGCCCGATGAACTATATTAGTGGTAAAAAAAATTGTTTACACTATGATTGGTATGAACCTTGAAAGAAACATGTGTTATCATCTTCAAAATGCTAACAGTTACACATCCATGGCATCTCTGTTTCTTCCAACTTCTTTGGCATAATCAGTGTAGTTGAAGCCTTTGAGATTTATGAATCCGGTGTTCTTAGAATAATGTGGTGGGCTTAGAATTTAGTGTCCAAGCAATTACTCACCTTTATTACAAGCTGACCAACTAGTTTTTATATTCTAGATTACTCTCAAGATCTGCTTACATTCCACAAACAAAAGAAGGCATTGTAAATACAATCTTTCTCTGTTTCTAAAGGAAAACAATCTCTCTGAAATGACCAAAGATAATTTTTTGTTATTTTTGTAAGAGTTTCCTTGATAATATTGCCAGAGAACTCATAATACATTGAGAAGAGTTTATATAATCTCAAAATCTTCCAAGATCACGTAATCACGATTGAGCCTCAACGGCTATACAACTACAAGGCAGTCTAACCAATATTCCTGGACTCTATTTTCCTTTAGATGATTACGTAAAAAAAAACTATACAAGCAAATATGCATTCCATTGACAAGAATCAATATACCCCTATCAAGGTCTTACAAGGAAAGAATATTTGTATCAGGAAGATCCACTTGAAGGGATCAATTCCTATCGGCTCAACCAAAGGAGGTCCTTGTGCAATCTATTGGTACCAAGCAATAATCCCACATAGCAATGTCCAGGTTTTGCTGGCATCTTATTAAAAAAACCTTTGTTTCTCCCCATGTAGGTTGACCATACCAATGTAAGGTTTCATTGTTCAAAATTTTAGGGCCTCCTTGGTACAACCATGCATGTCATATTCAGTGACTGTGGCATAATCTAAGGTAGATTCAGTAATAAATTTTGTGCATCAATAGATTTTTGGCATTTTCTGGCTAAGCTAAGGCACCAACACCACAGTTGTTATGAATTACCTAGTCAAGTCTCAAGAGAGAGCCTCTTTTTTCCCATCACCATATCAATCCATGAAATCATGGAGAGCCTAACAACCTTATCTTTTAATCACTCAAGCTAGACCAAATTGACAAGTTGTATTCCTATCTAACCAAACATTTGCCATGTTTTTGCTTCCTCTAAAAATAGATCCGTATAGGGTTTCTCTTGATGCAAAATGTACCTCTCGAAAGACTATGTTAACACCTTGTTTCAAGAGATTAACCCACTGACCTTTTTTCTGTCGTGACTTTCCAAACCCAACAACTACTCCATAAGATTACTCTCGTATTGAAACTAAAACCATTTAAATATGATTAATTGGTGACACATGCAATTTGCAAGGAAGGGTCACAGTTTTAGGTTGGACCATTTAGCCAAGTTTATAGCTTAGATGACAATTTCATACTTCGCGTTAGACTATCTTTGACATATATGATATAACTCACCTACTCCATTTTTATGTCACTACTACAACAATCCATGAAATGTGCATGCAAGATCTAATATCAATTCTTAACTTGGCTTCCATAGTAATGTTCCACATTTGAATGGAATTCCTAAAAGATTGTATTCTGTTTATATAATGCTTCATGCATCTTTAGTAAAAGCTAAAGGCTAGATGCCAAAGTTGTTTTTCAAATGTTGCTTATGAATGCATAGATAAGATTGATTTATTTCATATATTCTCATGCATCTTTTGTAAAAACTAAAGGCTAGTTGCCAAAGGTGTTTGTCGGATATTGCTTATGAATGCATAGATAATATTGGTGTATTTCATATACACTCATTGCAATACCGAATGTTGGATCTAACTCTTCAATGGTCCATGGATTGAATTTTAACTCGTTGAGATCTTTGTTTCTATGGAATGGAGCTTAGTAGCATCATAACCCTTTGAGTGCTATTATTGATTGAGTTGTGTACCTCTTGAATTAGAATTGGGTTAGGTAGCTACATAGAAACTTTGAGTTTTCTTCCAAGTTTGGGTACTTGTCTATGATTTATGGCACATATGCAAGACTTGAAAGTGTGAGAATGCACAAGAATAAACACCTGGGATAAATACCCATTAGATTATAAGGACTTCTCTTACATTGATGTCACAATGTCATCAAGGACATTTGCAGATATCTTGACACAAAGAAACAAGCAATCAAATTCCCTTAGAATGCACTTAACTTTCCATCTACCCAAAAGCAGAGGCAATAGCTAAGATGGAATCTGATCTAGGAAAATGCCCCATATTATCATACTATGCTTATTAATGCTTACAAGGAAATGGGTTGGGTATGTGTTTAAAGTGTGTACAATAAAAAAAGAAAGAATCTAAAGGTAGCCCCAACAATCTGAACATGCAACAGGATATCATTTTACCAAGTCAATCTAATAATGTAGTGTGTATGAACTCGTCTTGATATTGTTGCCTTGAGTTTACCAGTTGTTTCACTTATTTGATTGTGTGTATACAATGGGCCAGTATCTTGAGCACTAAGGAATCAGATGAACTTGCAGTTGGTCTTATCTCTCTAGAGGTAGCACTGGTGTATTCTAGCTGTGTAAGTGTCATTTGATGAGGTTGCAACTTTTCATATATTACAAAAATAGGTCAATATATGGAAAGATCTTCTATGTGCCTGGTCTTAGAGGGAGTAAAAATCCATTAGCATCAGAAGACAAAGGTATAGTAGGCAATCAAGATGACCAATTTTTCTACCTTACTGATGCATAGACCCAGTTGTTGCCATAGAAGTTCAATAACTAAATTTAGACTCATGATTATAATAACACTTTCATCATGATATCTATAAGTTGGTACCTAATCATCCTTTCCCTCGTTAAGTGAGGAAGAAAGAGAGCACAAGTCCTAAAGTACCTTGAGAATTGTAGCACTAGACATTTGACTTGAAAGAAGCATGGCTTCTGCCTCAGCAAAAACACGGGAGTTCACTCACTACAACCTTGCTCAACCTTTTTTTTATAGCATTTGGAAATTTGGCAATGAAAATATGTCAATGGGGAGGTTCCAGTTTCACTAACTTAATGATACATATAGATCATGAGAATATACAAGGCATGACAAACCTTCACATGACAACAAGGATGGTAGAAATCTGAACTCTGTTCTAGGAACACTGAGCATCATTGTTCATAAAATTCCATTTCTCACCTCAGCCCAAGCAAAAAACTGAATCATCACTGTGGTGTATGCTTGTGCTGAAGAAGCCGCAACTGCACATAAATATGCACCCTAAATAGATGTTTTAATACCTTCCATTCATCCAAAGAAGGTGGGTTAGCCCTCAAAGTTGTTTTGAGATTGCATGAAGAGAAGGCGGGTACTTTTCCTCTGAATTCAGGATCATTCAGCCTAGTTGGAATGGATAAATATTGAAGAGGTATAAGAATGAGTTTGGCTATTGGGTTTTGATGTTTAGAACAATCAGACGATATGTTTTCTCCAAAACATAAGTAGAAGCAGGCCTGTCTAAGAGACTGTTTTAATAAATTCACAAGGTATTATTTATGTCCATTAGGAAGCACATCCTCTAGTGCTCGTGAATAAATAATAGCACATTCCGTTGGATAAGAAGGTCTAATTTACAAAACCTCACCCCAAAATCTCACTCAATTCTACTAGTATCATTTCCATGATTTAAATAATGAATGGAGGAGTCTTAATACTCCCAATCACTTAACATAAAAGCGACTAAGATGGTTAGAGGATAATATCCCATGACTCTCATGCCACATATGCCTAGGTATAATTGGAAAAACACATATGGCGTGACAGGCATGGAAGCTAGCTTACCTAAGGTCAAAGACTAGTCACACGGTATTCTTTGTGCTTAGTCTTTGCAATTGAAAATTCTTTTGTAGGGAGAATTAAGAAGTAAAGTGTTTTTCGATTTCATATTTTAAGCAAGCCTACCCTTGGTTGATTTTATAGTGGAGATTCTCTTCAAGCCTTCTTTTGAATGTAGTTCCCCTGAAAATCCTTGCACTCTCATGTTCTGCAGATGATTGGATCACAAACAACCATACAAATGGCAATTGTTTCCCATTGAGAAGAATCTATATACCCCTCTCAAGGTCTTGCAAGGCAAGGACAGGGATTGAAAATAATATATATACTCTTCTAAAAGTATTCCTAGTTCTCCAAGTCACAATAGAGCCTCAACACCTAAAAGTTGTGAAGCATTGAAACCCATATTCGTGTACTCTGGTTTTCGTCATATGATTAGGACAATAAAGAATTATACAAACATATATGTCCTATTTTGAAAATATGTATACCCCTATCAAGGCCTTGCAATGCAAGGACATTGATTGATAAGAGTCTATATACTCCATACAAAATATTCCATGTTCTCAAAGTTGTAGTTGAGCCTCAACAACTGTACATTTGTGAGGCATTTAAACTTGTATTCTTGTAACTCTGTTTTTCTTCAGATCAGTAGATAATAAGCAATTATACAAAAAAAAAAAAAAAACTAAATTACTATGAGCTTGCAGCTATAAGTGGAAACAAGAATCAACAAAGGAACAACAATTCTAGGCCAAAATCAAACCTCTCAAGGATCTGTCAGTAAAGGAAATTGTAGCACCTTTGATAAGAAGTAAACCTCACCTAAAGCCTTCAATCATGAAGGTCATCTAGAAGAAGTGCATAGCACTCTGACCAATTCTCTATCAATCCTTGTGAGAAATAGAAGCGAGCATACAAGCAAAATAAGCAAAAGAACATGATATCTTGATTGCATTAAATCAGGATTTTGCGAAGAATGGTTCTACATATATGAATGCCCGATGAGAAATTCTCCTTGCCATAATGAATTGGGTAATTTGTTGCAATGAAGGATGATACAACTAGGACTATGATGACTCAGAACTTTTCTGAAGTTATTGCCTCATCTGACTTCAAGAAAGGCTTAAGAGGGAGCCATAAAATCTTCAATGAATGTTCTTGTCCGATGATTCCTGATGAAAGGCATGTCTTGATAACTGAATTTGATATAAGCTGCATGATTATGATTGGATAATTCCAGCACATGGACCATATGATTAAGAGAAGGTTGCATATAGCTCAATGCTTATGTTTTAAGTAAGCTTACCTTTCAAACATTATGAGGGAGATGTGATGTTATAATATGATGTCTAATGACTCTTGTTACTTAAGAAGCAGTATGATTGGCCGACTTTCATGCATACATGAATAACGGGGTGTTGATAGCTTGATGGATATACACTGAACAAGAATTACTTTCCAATGTTCGGAGGAAGATATGATCTGACAGATAATGATTCCCCAAATTATCTGACTTCCAAACTTTCAAACTAAGTGCACTTGTCAGTGCCTACTCAATACTATTGTTACTGCCACCCACTGATGCTTAGCAATAAAGGAAGGGTCACAGTTTTAGGTTGGACCATTTAGCCAAGTTTATAGCTTAGATGGAAATTTCATACTTCGCGTTAGACTATCTTTGACATATATGATATAACTCACCAAGTCCATTCTTATGTCACTACTACAACAATCCATGAAATGTGCATGCAAGATCTAATATCAATTCTTAACATGGCTTCCATAGTAATGTTCCACATTTGAATGGAATTCCCAAAAGATTGCATTCTGTTTATATAATGCTTCATGCATCGTTAGTAAAAGCTAAAGGCTAGATGCCAAAGTTGTTTTTCAGATGTTGCTTATGAATGCATAGATAAGATTGATTTATTTCATATATTCTCATGCATCTTTTGTAAAAACTAAAGGCTAGTTGCCAAAGGTGTTTGTCAGATATTGCTTATGAATGCATAGATAATATTGGTGTATTTCATATACACTCACTGCAATACTGAATGTTGGATCTAACTCTTCAATGGTCCATGGCTTGAATCTAACTCGTTGAGATCTTTGTTTCTATGGAATGGAGCTCAGTAGCATCATAACCCTTTGAGTGCTATTATTGATTGAGTTGTGTGCCTCTTGAATTGGAATTGGGTTAGGTAGCTACATAGTAAATTTGAGTTTTCTTCCAAGTTTGGGTACTTGTCTATGATTTTTGGCACATATGCAAGACTTGAAAGTGTGAGAATGCACAAGAATAAACACCTGGGATAAATACCCATTTGATTATAAGGACTTCTCTTACATTTATGTCACGATGTCAACAAGGACATTTACAGGTATCCTGACACAAAGAAACAAGCAATCAAATTCCCTTAGACTGCACTTAACTTTCCATCTACCCAAAAGCAGAGGCAATAGCTACGATGGAATCTGATCCAGGAAAATGCCCCATATTATCATACTATGCTTATTAATGCTTACAAGGAAATGGGTTGGGTATGTGTTTAAAGTGTGTACAATAAAAAAAGAAAGAATCTAGAGGTAACCCCAACAATCTGAACATGCAACAAGATATCAGTTTACCAAGTCAATCTAATAATGTAGTGTGTATGGACTCATCTTGATATTGCTGCCTTGAGTTTACTGGTTGTTTCACTTGTCAAAGTGAAGGGTATTCCCTTTGATTATGTGTATACAATGGGCCAGTATCTTGAGCACTAAGGAATCAGATGAACTTGCAGCTGGTCTTATCTCTCTAGAGGTAGCACTGGTGTATTCTAGCTGTGTAAGTGTCATTTGATGAGGTTACAACTTTTCACATATTAAAAAAATAGGTCAATATATGGAAAGATCTTCTATGTGCCTAGTCATAGAGGGAGTAAAAATCCATTAGCATCAGAAGACAAAGGTACAATAGGCAATGAAGATGACCAGTTTTACTATCTTACTGATTCATAGACCCAGTTGTTGCCATAGAAGTTCAATAGCTAAATTTAGACTCGTGATTATAATAACACTTTCATCATGATATCTATAAGTTGGTACCTAATCATCCTTTCCCTCGTTAAGTGAGGAAGAAAGAGAGCACAAGTCCTAAAGTACCTTGAGAATTGTAGCACTAAACATTTGACTTGAAAGAAGCATGGCTTCTGCCTCAGCAAAAACACGGGAGTTCACTCACTACAACCTTGCTCAACCTTTTTTTTTACAGCATTTGGAAATTTGGCAATGAAAATATGTCAATGGGGAGGTTCCAGTTTCACTAACTTAATGAATACATATAAATCATGAGAATATACAAGGCGTGACAAACCTTCACATGCCAACAAGGATGATAATAATCTGAACTTTGTTCTAGGAACATTGAGCATCATTGTTCATAAAATTCCATTTCTCACCTCACCCCAAGCAAAAAACTGAATCATCATTGTGGTGTATGCTTGTGCTGAAAAAGCGCAACTGCACATAAATATGCACCCTAAATAGATGTGTTAATACCTTCCGTTCATCCAAAGAAGGTGGGTTAGCCCTCAAAGTTGTTTTGAGATTGCATGAAGAGAAGGCTGGTACTTTTCCTCTGAATTCAGGATCATTCAGCCTAGCTGGAATGGAGAAATATTGAATAGTTATAGGAATGAGTTTGGCTATTGGGTTTTGATGTTTAAAACAATCAGATGATATGTTTTCTCCAAAACATAAGTAGAAGCAGGCCTGTCTGGGAGACTGTTTTTAATAAATTCACAAGGTATTATTTCTATCCATTAGGAAGCACATCCTCTAGTGCTCAAGAATAAATAATAGCACATTCAGTTGGATAAGAAGGTCTAATTTACAGAACCTCACCCAAAATCTCACTCAATTCTACTAGTATCATTTCCATGATTTAAATAATGAATGGAGGAGTCTTAATACTCCCAATCACTTAACATAAAAGCGACTAAAATGGTCAAAGGATAATATCACATGACTCTCATGCCACATATGCCTAGGTCTAATTGGAAAAACACATATGGCATGACAGTCATGGAAGCTAGCTTACACAAGGTCAAAGGCTAGTCACACAGTATTCTTTGTGCTTAGTCTTTGCAATTGAAAATTCTTTTGTAGGGAGGATTAATAAGTAAAGTGTTTTTCGATTTCATATTTTAAGCAAGTCTACCCTTGGTTGATTTGATAGTGGAGATTCTCTTCAAGCCTTCTTTTGAATGTAGGTCCCCTGAAAATCCTTTCACTCTCATGTTCTGCAGATGATTGGATCACAAACAACCATACAAATGGCAACTGTTTCCCATTGAGAAGAATCTATATACCCCTCTCAAGGTCCTGAAAGGTAAGGAAATGGATTGAAAACAATATATATACTCTTCTAAAAGTATTCCTAGTTCTCCAAGTCACAATAGAGCCTCAACAACTAAAAGTTGTGAAGCAATGAAACCCATATTTGTGTACTCTGGTTTTCGTCATATGATTAGGACAATAAAGAATTATACAAACATATGTGTCCTATTGAGAAAATATGTATACCCCTATCAAGGTCTTGCAATACAACGGCATTGATTGATAAGAGTCTATATACTCCACACAAAATATTCCATGTTCTCAGAGTTGCAGTTGAGCCTCAACAACTGTACATTTGTGAGGCATTCAAATTTGTATTCTTGTAACTCTGTTTTGCTTCAGATTAGTAGATAATAAGCAATTATACAAAAAAAAAAAAAAAAAAAAAAAAAAAAAAAAAAAAAAAAAAATCTAAATTCCAATAATAAGACTCTATATTCCCCTGTCCAAGTCTTCTAAGGAAAGGACATACATTGGGAAGCGTTTATAAACTCTCAAAATCTTCCAAGATCACGTAATCACAATTGAGCCTCAACAACTATACAGTTACGAGACAGTCTAACCCATATTCATGTACTCTGTTGTCCTTTAGATGATTACATAATAAACAACTATACAGACAAATATGCATTATATTGTCAATAATCTATATACCCCTATCAAGGTCTTACAAGGAAAGGACATGCATTGAGAAGAATCCCTATACTATTCTCCAAATGTTTTGATATCTCAGAGTTGCAAACTGGGCCACAACAACACTATACTTGTGACCCGTGAGGCATTAAAGCCCATATTCTTGTAATTTTCTTTTCTTTAGATGATTGTATAATAAACAATTTTACAAACAATATATGCATTCCACTGAGAAGAATCTACAGATCCCTCTCAAACACTTGTAAGGCAAGACATAATTAAGAAACTGTGTACTAATCTCAAACCATATGAGCCTTGGAGTTGCAACTGAGCCTCAAGAACGATACAATTTAAGGCGTCAATGAAACACATGTTATTGTACTCTATTTTTCATTCATATGATTAAATAACTATCCAAGGCCCATCTAAACCCGCGTCTCATATGCAACTTGAGGTTCAGAATCTTGAGGTTTCATATTTCATGTTCTAATATCTAATATCCATTTATATCAACTAAAGATATGCATCATTGAGCTTCATAACCTCTAGGTGCATAATGTACTTAGGTTTGAATAGGTTTGCACTCATGCTCATATTAAATGTACTAGTCCATGCTCTGGATTCAATGTAGTGTTACGCGGACACCACCACTGCCATTCCCACCCAATTTGTAGAATGTACCATACTACTCTTGTGCACTTAGATAATTTATGCTATAAAAACACAAAAACTATAATAATATTGGATCCTAGTACTCTATAAGAAAATAAGTTATATTTCTTCCTGTAGTTGTACTTCACCCTGATTACATAAAACTTCCCCAAATTTTGGAGCAATATTTGTCAACAAACCTCCATTATGAAACTTGTCAAGAATAATGGAGGTTGTCAAATATCAGTATGAAACTTTGTGTTCCCCTTAATGTACTCCTTAATCTCATCAACACAGATCCCAAATAAAGTCAAGAAGCAAGAACATCCCTACTTAAGCCCAATAGTTCTCTTAATAAAGTCGAAGTCCTTGAGTTCTACAAAACCAACCTAAAACAATCTCAGAGTTCCTCTCATAATAGCAAGTTGCAACAATGAGAGGACCAGAGATTGCAATATCATGCTATCTCTGGAACAATGAATTCCATGGCACAAAATTAAAGGCTTTCATGAAACTCAGAAAACAATAAAGTGATTTTGAGAATTGTTGCCTAGCTTTTTCAACAATAGCTCGAAGTGTGAAAATGTGATCAATAATCTAGTAGTCCCTTTAAAAACTTACTTAGCCTTTGGATTAAGTTTACTTCTCTCCAAATACTTCTTAATTTGTGTTCAATCTTGGCCTTCCAGATCATCAACATCATTAGAATATTATCTGAGCAGTAGAGTTATTTGGCCTACCCTGAGCTAAAATAAATCACGTATGGATCTTTACATCTCCCAATATCAACAGGAAAAAGTTAAGGGTTCTTGCAATCATCTGAAGAAAATGATTTTGTTTAAAGCACATTCTGTCAGTAAATCAAAGACCTTTAGGACAATGATTTTGTGAAAAAATAAGATAGTTACAATTTCTGTAATAAAGGAAGTAGCCTTCTAAAATTTTGACCTATGATGGAACTTGGTTGTGATCCTACATTGATTTGCCTTACATTAATCTTGTATCACGAAACATGATTGACATGACATCCTAGTGACAATTGAAAATCATTAATTACTATGAGCTTGCAGCTACAAGTGGAAACAAGAATCAACAAAGGAACAACAATTCTAGGCCAAAATCAAACCTCTCAAGGATCTGTCAGTAAAGGAAATTGTCGCACCTTTGATAAGAATTAAACCTCACCTAAAGCCTTCAATCATGAAGGTCATATAGAAGAAGTGCATAGCACTCTGACCAATTCTCTATCAATCCTTGTGAAAAATCGAAGCAAGTATACAAGCAAAATAAGCAAAAGAACATGATATTGATTGCAATAAATCAGGATTTTGTGAAGAATGGTTCTACATATATGAATGCCCGATGAGAAATTCTCCTTGCCATCATGAATTTGGGTAATTTGATGCATATATTACTCATGTTGTTTATTTAAATATTGCAGGGATTTGAGTGCAGAAAGACTTGTATAAGAGTTTTGTGCATGAATTCATGAATAATAAAGATTGTTTTCTTAAACAATGCGTATGAATCATGTTCATATAAGAATAAGAACGCATGTTTGTTTCTTGAAAAGATTGTGTGCATTGAAGTAAGGGTCTTTTTGTTAAACACACACACACCCACACACACATGTTGCATGCACAAAAGGGTAGTCCTTGTGATATAGATATAGAGAATATGTTTTTTGTGTGTAGATAGAGAAATTTATTATGTTAATTTTCTTGAAAAGAATAATCTCTTCAAAATATTGCCTAGATAGATTAATTGTGTTAATTTCTTGATTTAGGTGCATAAAAGGTTAATTTAACTTATTATTGTTGCCTAGGTTTTATGCATAAAAGATGGTTATCTATGGTAATTTCTTGAAAAGGGAAGCATGATAACTTGCATGTAGAGAGATAGGAAAACAAGGTTATATTAACTTCCTTTTGAAAAAGAAGTATGTATTTGTTTAGATGAAAATAATAGCTAATGATGGTAGAATTCTAGAAAAGGGAATATGTATTATGTACATTTAAGAAGGGCTATTATGATAAGTTCTTGCATGCACAAAGAATAGTCATTAAGTTATAGAGGTATGTTCTTCACATGGATAGAAGAACTATTGAGCTATATTTCTTTAGAAAAAATTATATATGATTACTTTTATGCTATCATAACTATTGTGTTAGTTTCTTTTGGAATAAGATCATGTATAGGCATGCAAGATCTGTATTAATTTTCGTGGAAATTATTATACATTTGTATGTGGGGAATGATAGTATGTTGTGTTAACCTACATTATGAAAATTTCTTTTGAAAAGAAGATGAATTACATGCACAAAAACCATAGTAATGTGTTGGTTTCCTTGGAATATATATATATATGTGTGTGTGTGTGTGTGTGTGTGTGTGTGTGTGTGTGTGTGTGTGTGTGTGTGTGTGTGGGTAATACTAGTATAATATTTGGAAAAGAAGACATGTATTTGTACCCTTTACTGCATTAGTTTTATGGAAAATAAAACATCTTTTTGCATGCCCTATTATGCTAGATTTCCTCAAAAAGGAAACACGTGTTTGCATTCTCTATTGTGTTACGAATTATTTTGGAAAGTATATCCATTTGCATGCATAGGAACAACATCAGTTGTGTTAGCTTTCTGTACATATTTGCATGCACCAAAAGTAATAGTTGAAGGGTTATTTCTTTGATAACGTTTATGTAATTTGCATGCATCAAGATCATAACTCATGTGTTATTTTCCTTTGAAGGAATGTGTGTATAGTTGTAGTGATTTGTCTTGCAAGAATGTGTGCTTATGTCAGGGGAATATTAGTTAATGTGGTATTTGTTTAAAGAAATGCATTGATGATTATACACTTATTGATCCAAACTTAAACAAGAAAACAAAAAATTGCCTATACAACCATAAATATAGAGTTGCAGCAGAAATAATTCTTTATTTCATTAATACCAAAATACTGAAATATGCTTACAAACAGCATAGAAATAAACTAGCTCGGGCGATGGTAGATTATCTTTGAGAAGAGATGTGGCAGCTACATGCCTCAAAACTATGTTACAATGAGGCTTAAGGGCCTATTTATTACTGAACAACAAGGGAAACCCCTAAACAACCAAAACTCTAACCCTAGGAGATGGAACACCAAGCATTTGTGGGCCCCATTGGGGTTAGTTAGGCAGCCAATTTCCTGTGGTTGTAACTTGGGCATATTATCTTTGTTTGGCATGTACAATACTTTTTTGCAAAGGTCTCTCCGATTATTACATGATTTGTGGCAGGCCCTTTCTTGTGGCTATGGGCCTACTGCGAACCTCAAAAATGTCATTTAGGGGGTCAAAATTGCTCCAGAAGTTCAAGACCCGAAAAACTGCTAAAAATAACAAATGTTGAAATAAACAAGGAAACAGATGAAACTAACTAGACATCTAGGTGGAATAGGATGGTGGCCACCAATATCCACCTGGATCAATCCTCCCTCCTTATGAAGCAATGGTCCCCATTGCATGTAGAGCCTCCATGAAGTGAGGAAATTTATGTTGAACCTGGTCTCTAGTAAACCACTTTCCCTGGTGAAGGAGTTGGCATCATTTGACAACTTGATATAGATGGATCCTTTGAGGCGAGTGTTATTGATATATGTATCCATGATCTAATCAGTTGTGGCATGTTCCATGTAGTCTTGGTCCAACTTTGTTGGTGTGAGTTGTTCTACAATGTTGGATGTGTCTAGCAATGGTCGAAGGTATGGCCGAATGCAGTCTACATTGAACACTTGGTGTAGACTAAGTAACAATGAAATGATAAGCTCAAATACATTGTCCCCCATAGCCTTGGTGATGGTGTATGGCCATATCGGAGTAGGTGAAGCTTGCAGTGGGGTCCAGCAAGTCGCTCCTTCTGTAAATGTAGCCAAACTTTGTTGCCCACCTGGAACTTGTGCGGAACTCAATGTTGATCATGGCCTTGCTTGTACTTAGAATTAGCTTTGTCCAATATATTATGGACCTATTGGCGGATATATTGAATACGCTTAATGAAGTTGTTAGCCCTGACAGCTTCGGACTAGTCATGAGCTAAATCTGCCTAAGTAGCTTCAAATGGTATGGCCACATCAATGGGACATAATGGCTGAAATCCCAGCCCTACCTAAAAGGGGCTATGGCCCATTGATTTGTGGAGAGCTATGTTGTAGCTTTGTTGGACATAGGAGAGACTTTTATCCCATGTGTGTGGATGCTTCTATTTTTATATGCGCAGAATGTGTACGATCATCTTGTTGATGGCCTCTATTTGGCCATCAGTTTGGGGATGGAAAGTCATGGACTTAGTAAGTTTGGTATATAGAATCGACCAAAGACTTGACCAAAATTCACTTAGGAATCTGTTGTCCCAATCTAAGACAACGAACTGTGGGATCTCGAAGTGTACCCACACTCGCTAAAAGAAGATTTTAGCAGTGGCCTCCGTTGTGATACTCTTTTTGCAAGGCACCATAATGTCCATCTTAGAGAATTTTTCGATGACCATGAAAACACAGTCGTTGTTGTGGTTAGAAGAAGGAAGGGCCGACATATAATCCATGGAGATGTATTCCCAAGGTCAACAAGGGGTAGGAAGAGTATATAGGCCTTGCTTCTTGATGGTTGGTTTGTCAATGGTGCAGGCATTGTAGGATTTAATGTACCTCCCAACATCTTGATGAAGGTTTGGCCAATAAAAATACTTCTGCAGCACCGCCACTTCTTTCTCTAACCTGAAATGTCCAGCGACCCAACTATAGTGTGTCTCCTAAATCATCTTGGCATGCTCACTTAAAGGAACACAAATCTGTCCTAGGTGGAATAAAATAACATCTTGGAGGTGAAAATTTGGAATTTGCTCACCTTCTAGGAGTGTCTGGTATATGCTGCCAAATTCTGGATCGCTCTTGTAAAGATGCGGCCACCCCGAAGTCTTGTGCCCACAGGAGTTGAGCACAGTAATCAGCGCCATGACTGGTGGTCGGTTGAGGTAGTTTGCAACATTATTGGTGTTTCCCTTCTTATACTTAATGTTCAAATGGAATTGTTACAGGGATGTGGACCATTTATGATGGAAAACGTTCTACAACTTCCCTTGTGTATGTATGAACTGCAAAGGTCTGTGATCTGTGTGGATGACCGTTTCCTTCCCCATAATGTTATACTTCTATAGATGGAAGGCCTTCACAATGGAATACATTTCTTTGTTGTAAGTGGGATAATTTCATACTGTTTCTGCAAGTGTTTCACTATTGTAAGCCATTGGATGCCCCTGCTAAGTAATAATTGCACCAATAGCATAGTCAAAGGAATCTATCTCAATCTCAAATGGTTGTTGTAGGTTTAGTAATGTGAGCATTGGTGCAGAGCAGAGGTGATGGTTCAACTCGCAAAATGTCTTTTGTTGGGTTTCAGACCAAAATAACTTTTCTTTCACTGCACCCTTGGCAACTTGACTTAAAGGCCAACTGATATGAGAGAACCCCAACATGAACCTACGGTATAAATTGGCAAGACCCAGAAAGTTGCGGAGCCCTGTTAGGGTGGTTGGGGCTAGCCAATCTTGAATGACTTGTATCTTGGTTGGGTCCACATGCACACCCTTCTCATCAATTATGTACCCCAGATATTGAACTTGGGTCATGCAAAAAGTGCATTTCTCCAAATTGGCACATAGCTTGTGTTGTCACAAGGTTTGAAGGACTTGTGAAATATGGTAGATGTGCTCTTCCAACTCTGACTTAAGATCAATATGTCATCTAAATACACCACCACAAATACATTGGTGAAGGGTCGCAATATGTCATCCATCAATATCATGAAGGTTACGAGGGAATTTGTCAACCCAAAAGGCATGACCAACCATTCAAAAAGGCCCTCCTTGGATTTGAAGGAAGACTTCCACACATCGGAGGGTTCGATAGGAACCTGGTGATAATCGAACTTCAAGTAAATATTTTTGAAGTATTTGACCCCCTTGAGTTAGTCTAGAAGTTCGTCAATCTGTGGGATTGGGTACCTATTCTGGAAAATGATCTTGTTCACTGCTTGATAGGTCAATACACAGTCTCCAACTCCCATCCTTCTTCTATACCAATATAATCGGGCTCCCACGGGGTGATGATCTTGGCCTGATGTGCCCTTTCTGCAACAGCTCATGAATCTACCTCTTGATCTCATTTTTCTCTAGAACAGAGAATTGATAGATTGGTCCATTGGGTAGTGGCACGCCCAGGGTAAAATTGATGGAGTGATTGACCTGAAAATGCAATGGTACCCCTGTAGGTTAGGTGAAAATGTCCCCGTACTCATCCATGACATTGTCCATTTCTCGCTGCTATGTGAAGGATCCTTGTTTGGAAGTCGTGGCCATAACCTTCTTCTTTCCCTAAGGGTGAATCATAAGGAAAACAAATTTCCTAGTTTGAGAAATGATCTTACTGCATTACTTTGCAGTGATCAAAGAGATGGCGGTAAGTGAGGCTACCTCTGGTATCCTATACAACTTATTTTCCAAAGTAATAATCATAGAGAAAGGTCTAAACTCATACTAGCATGATGCTTCCACAAGTATGGTTGTCCTAATAATACTCACAAACTTTAAGAGGAGCAACATCACATAGTACATCATCCATGAAGGGCTTGATGTTGTACGGAAGGCGACATTATTAGCTGACAGGAAGATCATGTCCTTAATGAAACCACCCAATAGTGTATGGTTGTGGATGTGTTGTCATCGGTAGGCCTAGCCAATTCATGACCTTTGCTAAAATGAGGTTCTTTTGGTTCCCGCTATTGACAATTAATTGCAGCAGAGAACCCTTCACCCACATCTGTGAGTGGAAGAGACATTCCCCCTCCTATGGATCTTCAGGCTCATTCTTTTGGATCTTGGTGGTGGCCACATTGATACTGGGCTTCACAAGTGTTGTGAGTGGATTTCTTATAGAACTCACACCATTTTCCCGTGTCCTTCTTTGTCTTCAGGGTTTTGTTCTTTGCTTGTGGATTTGGTGGGCTGTCCTAGGTCACCCCATCTTGGCTTTGGCCTTTGCTCTGTGGTTTGGGGGCACCTTTTCCTTGTTTCAGATTCGCAAATCCAAAGTCTCGCTTATTCTGTTTAAATTTCTACTCAATCTTGACAACGTATTGGTATGTTGGGCCGAGCAAGGAGATATTCAGGAACTCCATATCATCTTGGAAGTATTTGTACAGGCAGCCACGGTACTTGAGTGCCAAATGCCACTCAGAATCCTTGATACCCAATTTTGTGTGAATGGTATGGAAAACATTTGTGAACTCCAGCACATCTTGGTCCCTTCCCTGCCATAGCATGGTCCACTTTATGTATTTATCTTCGTAGCTTCTGACAGGGTAATATTGTTCCTTGATGGCGTCTCGAAAAGAATCCCAAGTGGGTGCAGCTAAAAACAATGAGAAATCAAGAAAAGGCTGTGACATATAAAGATGGATTAAGTTACCATTGTGGAAGGAAATAAGTTAGTGGTCTATGCAGATTGAAGGAATGTTAGCTGCAGGATAATCCATTGATAGCAAGAACCAATCCCTAAAGACATAATGCTCAAGAGTTTGTGAGCAAATAATGGCATGATGATTGTAACAGTTTATAATAAGTTATGTTGTTTTTGAGATGATATTCTTTGTAATGTTTTATGAAAATGGTCAAGGGATGGACTCTCTTATAGCCATTGAGTAAGGGGTGAGCACCCTCACGATCGTTTAATAATAAAATTAAATGTTTGTTGTTTTTCACCCTACGGGCTTTCGAGGGTATATTAGTGTATAATGATGTGGTTACCTATCATGTCATTTTTATGATGTTGATTCCTTGCATGATGTGACGTTTATATTATTAAGAATATGATTAACTAACTGAGTTAAAAGAATCATGGAATTGATGCAAGGTTACATCAGAAAGTTTATGATAATATGCTACAACAGTGGTTGTTAATGGTCATGTAATTTACTATTCCCTTACTAGTTACTCTATGTAATTTTGAAGATTCCACCTAATGGTTAATGCACAATCTAGAATAGTAATTTGGATAGTTCCTTGTGGGTAAATTGTGAAAAAAAAAAAAAAATTAACTCCATACATTTTCATGCGAGGTTATCGGGGGATGTTACAGTGGCACTATTGATAATTAAATTAAAATTCCAAAACTTATATTCCAAAATAAAGACTCTATTAGCATAATGAGTTAGTCTACATTCCCAAATAATAACCACTAATTATTATCCTATTAATATTTGACAACTAAATTATAATCCATTTTTCACTCTATTAAAAAAAATGTATTTAACTATCTTCCAACTCTATAAAATTATAAATTAATACTTTACTATTTAGAGATATTTATTAAACTAAATTTTACTTTTACAATATTGAGAGATATTTAATAAAAAAATGTTTAACTTTTATAGTCAACTTCTAAATAATAGAGTTTTTCAATATTAAAAAAAAAACATTTAACTACACTCAAATTACATTTGAAAAAATATTTACTAATTTAATGAAATTAAAATGTGTTACATGTAAATAATAATAAGAAAAATATTTACTAATTTATTGAAATTAAAATGTGTTACATGTAAATAATGATAAGAAAAATATTTACTAATTTAATGAAATTAAAATGTGTTACATGTAAATAATAATAAGAAAAATATTTACTAATTTATTGAAATGAAAATGTGTTACATGTAAATAATAATAAATATATAGCATGTAGAATTTATTAAAGATTAAATCAAATTAAAATACAGATTTTATTAAGAGTAGAAGAAATTAAAATTTATAATATATAAAATATATTAACTTTTTTATTATTAGAATTTATTAGGGTTAAAATTATGTAATCATTAAATGATATATTGAAATTGTAAATGTATGTATTTTTGTATTATAATATTATTTATAAGAAGAAAATAATTTTTATATATATATATATGAAGATAGGTAATTTTCTTGGAAAATGAAATGGAAATTGTTTAAAAATTGTTATCATATTTGTCATATGCATTGTATAATGTATTTGGCTTTGCATTGATCGGTTATTAGTTGTGTTTGACCAAAAAAAATTGTAACTTCTCCATTATTTAACATTACCAATTGAATTTTATTATTTTTTATAATGTTTAAATTTATTTATCTAAAATTTAATTGGTTCAATTCTTATAACTCTTATTTTGTAAGTAGTACTTTCATACATAATAAATTCAAAAAAAATCAAAGACTATTGTACAACCACTTTATCTATAATGAAAGTACAAGCGGCACGTCCCAGCAGTGTCATCTATACGAATTGTTTGGTGCAATTTTACGTATCCATCAATTTCTGAATATCAAAATCACGCATGTGGATTATTCAACGTCGCCATTCCCATATTCCATGCAACTTGGAAACTTGATAGTGTTGTCAATTATCTATACAAATCAATGTTATTATTTATGGCCTGGTAGTGGGCACAGTGGGGAGATCATTTCAAATTGTAGTCTAGAGACACCACAATTTAGCCCGAAAATTGTGCCCGTCGAAAAACCTAGGTTGTCCATCAATGGAGAATGTTGACATCCTTTTCACGTCATTGAGTGCTTGGGGATCATCGCATGACCACACTGTCAGACCTGGAAGCGGCGATAGTTAGGTGAATGACTCACCACCTATCGCTCCAAATGGTTACCTCATGTGCGCCAGCAAATTTGAGTTTTCCAACCTATCGCTCCAAAGTCAAAATAGAACAGGGGTTTTTGTTATAAGCATTTCCCCTGTTTTCAATAATGTTATGAGTCACGCACATGATGATGGCTATTCTCTGTGCCTTGGAAATACTTTAGAATGGTTGCTTCTAATCGATCATTTGATTATTCTGTATAGCTTAATCAGATATTGAACACCTCTGAGATTTCCTTAACAAGAAGATTAAAGAAACATGACTCAAAGATTCTGAAGGACAAGTTGATAAATTTGTCGTCGATGCAACAAGACACGAGGTTTTATCTACTACACACATGGACCTCATGACTCTTATTACAACTCTCCAATTCCCTCAAAAATGTATTGGGAATAAACATCTAATCGAAGAAGGTTTCATTTGCAAGGACCTCGGCCTCTCTATCTTCCTCTATAAGGCTAAGGAGTTGTGGTGTGTATATTGGAACACATGGGCAGGATCCAACTCTGCTTCGCTTCACCAAATATATTTATGCAAAGCTAGAGATTCATGGGATTGTTTACTTTGTTACAAATAGGGCCAAATACACAAATTCCATAAGCCATGACATTGTTGACAGGGTAATAAACTCTGCAACTTTTGGGGTTATTATTATTAGTAAAAAATATTTTGCAAATCCTTATAGCATAGAAGAGTTGAAAATATTTTTGTAGGCAGGAAGAAGGATCTATTGGAGTTGGAAGTAATTCTGTTTAGCAAAGAAGATGGAGATGGTGATGATTATGGAGTGTGGGACCTTAAGATTAGACCAAAATGATTTGATTGCGTGATTGTTAGGCGTAAGCGTGACAGTGATATATCCAAGAGGGCGGAAGATGCAAAAGAGAAAGGGGAGACATGGGGGAGGATTGCACCTACAAAATAAATGCATGCATGTGATTAGTTAATGTTGTAGGATCTCAAATAAGAAAATCAGAGGTAGAAGCATCAACTATGTTGATCAGATTTGGTATTGCAAGAATTAGCACCAAAGAGGGATAGATTAACATGCATGATATGATTTAGTTATATGCAAGAAAAAAGGAGGAAACTTTGTTGCCATAGCTATGTTCCAAGGTGTTGGTAGCATAGGGAAGGTCTCTCTACATTCAAAGCATTTATGGGTAGCTTTTTTTCTTGTTTTTGGATTTGGAAATGACCCATTGATTGTAGAATCTAAGTTATTTGAATTACTTTCCTTCATCAAAAGAGTAGCAACTTTGTCGGCACTTCATTATTTTAATTCCTTCTCAATATTCCAGACAACTTTGGAACTTCTATGTATCTGCACCTGTTCCTTGGAGGTTGCCGAAGAGTCCTTTGTTTCTCAAGTGCAAAATTGGTTGGATAAATCCACATGTTCGAGAATCCTTGGTCATGTTGATACTAAATTGGATGAGTATCTCTGGAAATATGTAACACTTTTGAAGGCTTTGCTTTTGGAAATGAGGACAAAGCAAATGCTCATAGGTGGATTATATGATGGAGGGGAGGATATCTGCAGAACTTGCATCAGTATCAGAACGGTAATGTTGGGTGAAAATCATCCTGACACCATAGCTACTCAGCAAACACTGGCCAAACATGTCAGATACCAAAAAAATATTAGAGTTGGGTAGATGATAATTCTAATTAGTGCAATTGACATAAAACTATGGAATATGCAGGCAACATTTCGGTGCTCACCAAGTCACTCCCATGTCATATGTTTATTAGAAAAATATTATTCAAAAAATTATTAATGTTGTTTTATCTTGTTCTTGGATATTTATTAGGAAAATTCACTATGCTTTGTAGAGGATATCACTAATTCAAATGTGGTACAATTCAAAGGGCTTGTTTTACTAAATAATCTTGCTTTATGGTGATTTTGAGTTATTATTTATCACTTTTAATGCATAATTGTATTAGGCAAGGTGTGCATGACTTAGCAAGGGCCTAATTGTCATGAGGCACACCAGGGGGTGTCTACCCTTATAGCCTTTTCACAACAAGCTAACATGTGACTTGTGGGAATTGAACCCGGGTGGAATTGAACCTCGGTAGGGAGGAGAATAAACGGTCCACCCAACCACCCAAGATATGAGCTGTGAATAGTTTTGGGTGTCCAAATATTATATAGTTCATGTATGGCTCCATACTAAGATAGTTAAAGATCTACTTACACATAGCCATTTGTTTTATAGTTAAGTTTACTTAGTAAAATTGAGGATTAACACTCAATGAAAACAACACTAATTATTGTGATAATGACATTACACATAATTGCATCTTATATGACATTGGAAGTTTGGGGAGATGCTTAATTTCTATCCCAGGTTTGATCTCTCCAACCGTTGAAGGGGATTCAGCTTCAACTCTAGTTTTTTCTGTTGGTATTGAGGATTAATGTTTTACCGCAGTTTTTGTAGCAATATTTGTTGCAAAGCCTCGGGTTTTATTTTCTTTCCTTAAGATTGCATTGAGTTAATCTTCTTACTTGAATGTTCTCCCGCAAATTTGTAATTCATTTCTCAATCCTATCTTTCACAACAAGCTTGTCACTTTTAATATAAGGTTCTCTGAAAGGGACAGGTCCCCAGTTATCTTTCCAATACTACCATATACGAAATTTTCCACGATATATTATAGCTTTCTAACCAGAGCCTCCTATTACTTTATCGCCCTTTTTTCTCACCTCTTTTGGAACATCTTCCATAGATACATGTTGAACTTGTGTATTGGTAGCTATTTTCATTTCCAAGTCTTCAACTAGTTCCCAAAAAATATCACCTCTAGAGACAAAAGTTGTTTCACTATTAGCTTAAACCAATACACCAAATATGGGTATCGTGGATATGGGATCCTATTCTCTCTTCTACTACAAATTGTCAAGCTTTCCTTTTTGCACTTCATAATCTTTTCGTTTTGAGGAATTCACATGCTTTGCAAGGTCAATGCTTTTTTTTGCAAGAGATTTCTTGCAATTCATCAGGCTTGCTTTTGTTTCTTCCCCTTGTTGTTTTAAATATTGATGCATATAGTACCCACAAATATAGATGCCTTTGTATTTCTTTGTGGAATTGTATGTGCTTGGTATGAAAAAACAATAAGGCCACCATGATATTAGTAAACATCAAAACAATAGTAACTGAAATATCACATCTCAATTATCAATATATATTAGGGGGGATTTTCGTGCAAGTTCAAAAGAATAGTCTGTAAACTAAAGTTTGTAAAATTGTTGATTAACTAGAAGAAATAGAATAAAATAACTGGAAGTCTCTATTACATAAATGAGAGCAACAATTTATTAAATACAAATGATAGCAAGGTATCTACAAGATGAAGGTCCAAATTAAATTTAGGATCTTATGATTAAAAAAAACATTTTGAAATGTGTTTTTCAATGAAATATTCGCAAAAAGTTATTTAACCAATCAATAGTGTAAGAGTGTCAAGGAATACCTTAAACTAGAAGAGGAAAAATAGAATTTTGCTACATAGTAGCTATATTTGTAATCCTTTCACCCACTTATGAAATGATATAACCTTTGGCCTCCAGTTATATCATTAGAATGCATAAGTTCATGAACATAGCAATCCAACTCATCAAGTGCATGTGTATGTACATTGAATTCAAGCTATCCATTAGGAGGTGGTCTCAATACGGTTATACACAAATGTTGCTTCCTTCAAGTTTGTAGTGAATGAATCATTATTCATATTAATTTTGACAAAATATAGTTAATGGTGTTGTGGTTCAGCGGTGGAGGCAAGAGTGACGAAGGGAGAACAAAACTAAGTGAAACTATAAGCAAGCCTGAAATTATTTTC
Organism: Pinus taeda; assembly: GCA_000404065.3. NCBI lineage: Eukaryota > Viridiplantae > Streptophyta > Pinopsida > Pinales > Pinaceae > Pinus > Pinus taeda. The sequence goes on along the minus strand of APFE030671332.1, from coordinate 533,376 downwards.
CATGATTATTTGAAATAAAAATGTAGACATCATTCAAGATAGGGCTAATGGGAAATGCTTCCACTTATTTCCTATGTAGGCAGGGAACTCAGTCCGGCGACTTTTTGGCCCGTAGATGTAATGATCCTAATGTGCATGTATCTTAATTGTATGTGTAATATATGCAAAATTTCACTTTCTAATTTCCTTATGTATATTTGTGGGTGGATCCCATAGAAGAAAAGCATTATTTTATGAGGTTAAAAATGTTCTTTATGTACAAGAAACTTCCCGAAAATGTCTTACACACATTTTTCCAAAAGTTTCAACATAGGAAGAATTTGAGAATATTTCTGGATATTTTTTCAAATTTTTTGAAACGGTTTCAAAACTACAAAAAATTCAATACATAAATGAGGGGGTCGGACCCAGGTTTTAGTAGCATCATTGAGAAGTGAAATATCTTCATTTCATTTTCAAATGAGTATGCATAAAAATAGTTATCATAAGGGAATCAATCAAAAATAGCAATGGTAAAAATATAATAGCAATAAGTGGTGGTTTTTGCATTTCATTGTTCATTCAACTAGTACTTTAATAAATCTAGAATATTTGCCTATGTGCAAGTGCCTATCTAAACATTTGATTAATGTACTTGTAATTGTGTTTACAAGTGCAACATTATAAAAAATTAAGATAGAGAGAAAATATATATAATTTTGGAGGCTTGAATGGATAGTCAGGTGGAAAATTAATAGTAACTAAAAAAACACCTCCTACGTATGGACTATCACAAGGACCCATAATTGTTACTTTCCAGTGAAACATATCTTCAGCCACAGGACCTATCATGTATAGACAATAACATAGGGATTAGAACAAAATATATCTATCATATTGTGAAACTACTCTTTTCTGATATCAAGTTACCTCTAAGAAAAAAATTCAATCATAATAAGAATGAATTCAAGATATTAATTCAAACATTGATCCCTCTACATAATGGTTAAAACTTAAGACCCAATGCCCACTGACAGATATACAGTCCGCCAATCTACTAGAAATAGAACCATCTCTAATGAATGGACAATATATATTAAAATCCCTATGAAATATTGGATCCACAATTAGTCACCCTTCACAAAGGAAAATTCTATTTGACCCCATCATATGATCCTTGCTCATAGGGACAATTCTTGCGTTGAATTTGGGCCTTATATTGTAATTGAGGTCCCTTTTTTAAGAAAATTGTACAATAGACAAGGGAATTGCATTCACATCGGATGTGTACAATTGACACTATACATGATTAGCACAAAAAATCTCATTTCTTAGCATGTTCAAGTCCACCAAGTGAACTGTGTAAATCTCAATTTCAAACATGATTCAAAACCTTATTCATCTTCATGGATACAATCTGATTTGGTGACTCCACAACATTATAAGGCAATCATTCCTAAGTGAAAGGACACTATCAATTATATTAAGCCAAGCTTCCTCCATGATTATAAGTAAAACATCCTACTCAACTATAATTTCCAGCTTATATAGTTACCCTTTTATGAATTCTACATTCGCATTGCAATTAATATTGTGTTTACATGCAAAGACTCCACTGGATTTAAATAATGATAATATTGAAACAACTTGAGATTTGGGTTGCAACAGATTAGTAGCATTAAGGATCTATTTTGAGTGTGCATGCAACGACTTAAAAAGAGATGAATTATTACTATGATCTATCTCTATATGTTTATTAGGTGAGGCTGCAAGTTTCAGACTTATTTTCATGGAAAAGTATGCAACACATTTTACACTTTGAAGGCACCAAGCCAAGCCTAGTTCATTTAGTCTGCTACAAATTGTAGCACTACTGCTTACAAGTAGCTCCACTAAAAACCCATGGGGTTAGCTCAACCAGTTGTCACTTGTTGGGCATCTAGCTTGTATGAGAAGCTAACCAGTTTAATCCCCTATATTAGGTTTACTGGTCTACATCAATGGGTTTACAAGGGATGTAGTGCAAAACTATTGGGAAGCATCCCTTGGGTCTCCCAAAAGAATTTTCCAAGAGCATCTCTGCCAACAGTGGACACATATTTACAGGGTATGTGTTTTGAGATGTACTTCATGTATTTGGAGGTGTCAAACTTGTTTCCATAGTGAAATATGAGGTAAAACATATGCCTCTTTATGGGATTAAATGAAAGGAAAATATGGAAAGGCAACCTCACCAAGTGACATAGGTGTATTTCCTGCAACCTTTTACATTGTCGTCTTAGTATATGCGCACTTGATGTCTTCTTGAGAATCTACATCATGATACAACTGAAGTTAATTACTATCCTAAATCGATCTTAAATTCACATCTATCAAGTATCAAGAGGAATCAAATCCATCAACATGCAAATCTTTCATCTTATTGTATTATTTTTATTTTTTAATATATGGTCATCATAAAGTATTCCCTATATAATTTTTACTTTCTTTAATATATGGTAGACATATAGTTTTTTGACTAATAAGCACCAGCATTAACCATGTTATGTCACAGCATATATGTTATACTGTGTTGTAGAGCACCTCTCAGTGTAATCATAAAAAAGGATATAAATGAAAAATATTAAGAAAAAATAGTGTGTCATCCCTTGGTGATAGTATAGTAGAGCCTAAATTGCTTACTACATTCTTACTACGAAAACATTGGTTTTTACCCATTGACAAAATACTTTGACGTTTCACACTCTGATCAACCGTTGTCCACAAAGAAGGCTATATCATACTCGATGGCATCATTGTTGTTGGAATTTATGTTATTATCGTTAAAAAATGGATGACAAGGATGGAAAAAAAAAAATCAAAGCTAACTCAGTGAATGAAGGCCCAATTCCCACTTAGGTACAGTGATAAATTAAGCCATGAGGCCTATATTGCATGCATATCTTTTTTTGGATAGTAACGGTTATATTTAATTGGGCGGTAAACAAGCTACCGCGTGCTTTACAATTCTGGAGATTCATAGACAGAGAACAGGGGAATTCTTATTGGAGCAGAGAATGGTCGCTTCTAATCCGGAGATTTGCTGGTCTAATCTATGTTCTGAAATAGAGAAGTAAGCTACGTCGGCTTTGACATAAGCTCGCATAGTATTGGCTGTAGATGAAACGACGCACAATGCCATAGGACTTCAAACGGAGCTTGAGCTTACTGTGCCACAGAACTTCACTGCTATTGAATTGCCTGCGGATCTTTAAATTGTTGTTCCAAAGGGCATCATTGGCATAGGAATCTGAATGACCACGATTTGAGGAGGAAGCTTCATCAGCTAGAAGCTCCAACGCAAGATTTGGGAAGAACCGCGAATGCTGCTTTTCGGAGGAGATAGGCTCTGATTATGCTGAACCAAACCTTCAGGATAGAGAGGATGGAGAAGATCAAAACTGAAACTGGGATGCGCCCTTGAGGTTCCTTTGAGAGCGCTTGGAAAGAAGGAACAAAACATTAAACAGAGATCAATAAACAGAGGCTGAAATCAGGCTTGAATTGTCGGATTACATAAGTTGATTTGAACAGAGGCCCCGAGGAGCAGGAGAGAGAGGGGAATAGGAAGCCCTTAATTCAGGGAGGATTGGAGGATCGAGCAGGAGTTTTAAGGAATGGAGCAAGAAGATTCTGTTGAGTTAACCACCAGGGATCTCCGAGAACAGAGGGCACCAAGGTTGGCCTCTGTATCAGCTTGGGAATTGAGGTTCCTTAAGATATGGAAGAAGGATATTTTATTGAATTTGTGCAGCAATAGTCTGATTTTCCTGATGATGGTGGCTAACTGAACTTGGTGGGAGGTCTTAGGGCATAGCATGGCCTGGATGATAAGTCTTGAGTCTCTAAAGACTGAGAGAGAAAGGATATTTCTTTTAATCGCCAGTGTCAGCCCTTGCCACAATGCTAGAGCCTCCGCTCTCTTGTTTGTTTCAGTTCCCAGACCCCAATGAAATCTCAGTTCCGGAAAACCTCCAGGACTCAATAGAACTCCACCGCTACCATCAACCCCAGGGTTTCCTTTAGAGGCCCCATCGAAAAATAAACAGTGATCTTCCAAGGCCGATCTCCACTTGATGAACTCTTGTTCTTCCAACCTAATCTCCCAATTGGCATGAACGGGAACAGGATGAAAGGGCCTTTCCTTCAGATTTGGAACCAATTCTTTGAACCATTTCTCCTCTTCTATGAGCAGACTCGTTTCGTTCCTTGATGAAGTATTGGCTTCCAATGCCTCGCCCAGCAAAGCTTTTATTTTAGAGATAACTCTTATTGCAGTGCAACTTTCTTCTCGAAAAATTCTGTTGTTCCTTTCCAACCATAGTTTCCAGCAAATAAATTTAGGGATCCACATCCAGCTGGTTTTAAGAAGACTTTTATTTTTAAGGCAGAAGGGAGATAAGTTGGCCCAAGTTCTGAACAGGGCAGGAATGTTATCTGGAAGATCAAGGTTAGATGGCTCTAACAGCAGCACTCCCCTCCAGACTTCTTTAGCAAAGGGGCAAAGCAGCAACAGGTGTTAGGTAGTTTCTTCATCAGACCTATAGAGTGGACATCTGGAAGGTCCTTCCATCCCTCTTCTTCTCAAGTTATCTCTGGTAAGAATGCTTTGGTGGGCAACGGTCCAACAGAAGAAGTCGATTTTTGGAAGAGCTGGGAATTCCCATATAAATTTCCATTCAGCTGGATTTGGAGGAGCATAAGGAACAACCATAGTTCTTTTATAACCTTCGGAAACAATATAATGGCCAGAGATGAATCCCCAGCCTCTTTTGTCTTTAGCAGTGGCCTTTGAAGGAGATTTACCTTGGAGCATATCTAGAAGTAAAGAGGCTTCCCCCTGCAGCATTATGGGGACCTCCCCCAGATTCCAACCATCCCAGGTTCTATCAGGAGCTTCCTTCCAGTTCGAGATGTCCCACAATGTGTGCAGATTACAAGACTGAAGCCAATCTTTGATGTTTGCAAGACCATCCACATGATTCATTGGCTGGTCACCCAAGATCGAATCATCCCAGATTTTGATTTTCCTTCCATTACCAGGGATCCAATAAAGGTGTTGGCTGAATTGCTCCCTAGCAGCATTGCAAAGATTGAATATTGGTGAGCCTTTTAGAAATCTTGGAGGCTTATCCAGGCATCTCAAACGCTGCCCTTGGAAGTATTTCTTCCAAATGACTCTTTTACTCCGGCTAGTATTTCCAGAGACTAAATTCCACAGAATCTTGGATCCCAAAGCAAGATTTTGGGCAGCCAAATTGCGCAGATGGATGCCTCCTTCTAGAAAAGGTCTCTTGAGAGTTTCCCAGCTCACTAAATGGATCCTTCTATCATTGTTATTCCCACCTTCCCACAGAAATCTTCTCAACAGGCTATCTAACTTACTGAGAAAGGTTTTTGGGGCAAGGAGGATTGAATTTTGGAATAGAGGCATACTTATTAGGACCGATTTCATAAGGATGACTTTCCCTGCATTGTTCAGCCAAGAGGCGCCCCAAGCTTGGATTCTATTCTTTATCTTATCAAGCAGAGGCAGCCAATGAGCAAATTTAGGCTTAGATTTGAAGATTGGAATCCCGAGGTATTTAAATGACTCCCAATTTCGGATTCCATCCATTTCTAAAAGTCTTGCTATGTCAGACAGCTCTTTAGTCGAACAGTTCCAACCATAGATAGAGCATTTTCGATAATTGATTTTGCTGCCCGAGATCAAGCTGTAAATGTCCAGTTCCCTCTTGAAGTGTCTGGCAGAGATCATGCTGGCTCCTCCAAGCAGCAAAGTGTCGTTGGCGAATTGGGCATGATTAATGTCTTTCACCTTGTGAGTAGTTCTGAGGCCAGGCAGAGTTTGATTTTGCTGGTTATGATCTAGTTGGAAACTAAGCACCGAGGCCTGGACAACATATAGGAGCGGAGACAATGGGCATCCCTGTCTCAGGCCCCTAGAAGCTTGGAAGAAATCTATAGAACGGCCGTTGACCAAAGGTGCAATCCAAGGCGAGGCGATACAGGCTTTCACCCAGTTTATGAAGTTTGTTGAGAAGCCTAGCTTCTTCATCACAGCAAATAAAAATTCATGTCTCACCCTGTCAAAAGCGTTAGCTAAGTCGAGCTTAATCACCATACCTTTCTCCTTTCTTTGGCAACTAGAATGAACTGCTTCTTGGACCAACACGATGTTATCCAAAATCTTTCTGCCTATTATGAATCCGCCTTGATTTTCAGGGATTATGTCTGGCAAAATGTTTTTCAGACTGTTGGCTATTATTTTGGAGACCAACTTATAACTGGAATTGCACAAAGATATTGGCCTAAATCTACTGAAGTCAGAGGCGCGTTTCTCTTTTGGGATTAGAGCTAGAAAGGCTGAGTTGATGCCACCGCCTATCTTTACGCAATTCTGGGATTTTCTGACCATCCTCAGTAGATCTTTTTTGATTATTGGCCAGCAAGTCAAAAGGAACCTGACAGAGAACCCATCTGGCCTTGGGGCTTTATTAGGCTCCATGTTGTTCAGTACCTCCTCTAGCTCTTCCATACTAATCGGAGCTGTCAGCATGTCGTTGTCTGAATCCTTGACACATTTGGGGATTAAATTGATTGGATAGGAATGGGGATCAATAGTTGGTTCTTCAGGAGCCGAATAAAGATCTTGGTAGAAGGAGTATGCATCTCTCTTGATGCCTTCGAAATCCTTAATCACAGTATTTTGGTATTGAATCTCTGAGACTGATTTGAAATTCTTTCGGGCTTCCGCTTGCTTATGGAAGAAGCTGGTGTTCTTATCTCTGGAATTCAGCCAGAGGTTCCTAGACTTCTGTCGCCAAAATTCTTCCTCCTCCCTGCTAGATCTATGAACCTCTTTTTGGAGCTCAACTTCTTTTAGTAGCATACTTTGAGAAACAGGATTATGCTCCATATCTAGCTGATGAGCAGCAAGCCTATTTAAATTTTCTTTTCTTTTGGCTGTGGGGGATTGCAGTCTTTTAGCCCAATCTTTAAGATTTCTTTTAAGAACCCTGATTTTCTCTTCCCACACAAAGAATGGAGAACCATGGACGGGCCTATTCCAAGAGTCGGAGACCACCTCTTGAAAGCCTTCTTGCTGGATCCACAGAGGGCTGAACCGAAAAGGGATGGGGCCAAGATTGCAATCTAGGGAAAGCTCGAGAAGAATGGGCTTATGATCAGAGATGAGATTTGGGAGAATTTTAGAGGTTTCCATAAGACCGCAGGTTAGGAAAGAAGAGTGGACAAGGAATCTATCCAACCGGGCAGCAATGTGATTGGGGGCTGATCTTTTATTGGACCAAGTGAATTTTCCTGAAGAAGGTTTAATATCCTCCAGGTCCCAGCCCAGCATTATGTCTTCAACCCATTCTCTGGCAGGATCCCTGACAATGGAACCTCCCTTTTTCTCATCAAGAGCAAGGGTGACATTCAGGTCACCTGCAATTATGATATTCTCGGGATTTTGCTCTAAAAGAAATGAATGAAGCGAATTCCAGCAGATTTTTTTCTCGCTTGGAAAAACAGGAGCATAAACATTAAACATACTTACTTGCTGACCAGAATCCTTGTGGAGTAGCTGAGTGAAGAGCCAGTGAGGGCTGCTTTTTTCTTGAATAAAGTCATATATGGCGTTGTTCCAGAAGGTGGCTATTCCACTAGAGGCGCCTCTTGCACTAACCGCTCTTCCGTGGCCTTTGTTCCAAAAAAATTTACTAGATAGGAGGAGAGAAAGATCCTCCAGCTTTGTCTCCTGGATGAGGAGGATTTCAGGCAAGTATATTCTCACTATATCTTTCAGGGCTTCCTCTTTCAACCTGCTACCTAAACCTCTGCAGTTCCAGGAGATGTATTTCATTATTTTCTTTTTTGGGGAGATGAGGCTCCTATTGGAGCCTTGATACTCTTGCGCCCAGATCTGGTATTCATCATTGATTTGAGAGTTTTTTGGGAGCCTTGGAGGACATCTTTGTAAGTTTCTTCCTCTCTCTGTTTCTTCTTGGATTTCCGCCCTCTAGTCGTCTTGATTGGAGTGACTAACGAGTTGTCAGTTTCAGAATCTCTCTCTTCTGACTCTCCCTCAGAGTCTGAGGCTAGACTAATGTGTTCTTCATTGCCTTCATTTCCCCTCTGACACTCCTCGGGTGGGGGGACTGTTGATTCTACTTCATTTACTTTCCCTTGTTTCTCCGTATTTCCGGTTTCCTCTTGGTTCTCCTTATCATCCACCTTTTCTCCAGAGGGAGATCTGTCTTTAGAAGCAGCAGCGGCTTTTGGGTTGATGTGAGGCTTCCTCGTTGGGGCGGTAATGTTCTGTCCGGGAGGCTTTGGAATAGCCTTTCCCTTTCTGATTTCTTTCCATCCTTCTTCTTCAACTGTGTTCCCTGTTGGAGCTTTTGGGCAGTTTCTCTGGAAGTGTCCATGCTCATGATAGGTTCGACATTTGAAAGGCAGCTGCTCGTAGTCCAACTTCTGGTAGTGCTGCCATTCTCCAACTTTGAGTTTGATCGCTTCTGGTAGCCCGGCTTCCAAGTCGACTTCCACGCAGATTCTAGCACATGTATATTGGCCCTTGTGATCAGCTTTGTCAATGAATCGACCCAACCCATTGCCAATCTTCTTTAGAGATTGATAGCTCCAACAGTGAAGAGGGAGATTGGGTAAACGAACCCAGACCGGCGCCTCCTTGGGGACATCGACGGATGGGTCAAAATCAGGACTCCATTTGTTGAGATACAGTCCCTGATTTCCCATAAAATACGGTCCGTTTCTGAATACCAGGTCGCGATCTTCCTTGGTGGTAAATTCAAAGATGAAATAGCCTCGCCCTACAGCATAACAAATCACATTATTTTCCAGCTGCGGTCTCCAGTTTCGCTGAATCCAATCGTCTGTGGTTTTAGTGGACGACCATCAGCCCATAAACTGCCCTACCAGGCCTCTGTCAGACAGCGCAAGAGCAATTTTAATCGATTGTTCCTCTGGAAGTGCTATCTCTGGTATTTCATCGAGCTTTTTTATGAATTTCGGCACCTCAACGTGTTGATGCTTCTTCCCTTTCTACGTTAACAGTCTTCTGAATGCATCTGCGGAGGATAATGGAGGGGTGGGAGCGGACTCCCCACCCCCAGGACCGCTCATGGCAGCGTCCAAGAGCTTTGGCGACGGCAAACCTATTGTCGGCTCCGAGGTTCAGAATAGCAGCGCGCGCAATATTTTTTTTACAAGTATTTGTTCTTCAATCCAATGTTAGAGTCTATCAAATCATTATTAACATTTCTTTTGTTCTCATCATGAGTTTCCTTTACTACACTTTCACCATTAGTAGACATTTCTTGTAGCAACTTTGTCAAATCCGTCTTCAAATCGTCCATTTTGCCTTCCATCTTAGCTTGCACATCATTCATATTAGCTTTTAAACCATCCATCTTAGCTTCCACGTCATTCATCTTAGATTCCATGCCTTTCTTTCGACCATCCATCTTATCTTCCATGCAATCCATCTTAGCTTCCACGCCTTTCTTTAAACTATCCATCTTATCCTCTGTTTCTTTTTGTGAAAGTGAATTTTGTTGCACTTGGTCTCGTAATTTTGATATATCATGTTGCACTTCTTTCTCTTCTTCATGAGTCATGCTAGAGCTTTCACATTGCTTACCAGGTGTTTCCATTTTCTTTCTCTGGGGCATCAATTAATGATAACTATGCTTCACTATGCCCTTTGAATTCCTTCAAACTATTTTTTCAAACCAAACTTATGCAAAAATTTAAAAAAACTACACACCTTTTTTCACTTTGTATGATCTTGATATTGAATCTGACGTATCTCTGAAGTTTCAGATCTCCAAGATCTGGAATTGTGAAATTTGGTATCCCTTTAAGTCCTCTTTCCAATGCCACCAATTTGATCGAAGTTGGATTCTCCAACAAAGAGTTATGCCCAATCTCCCAAGATGACCTGATTATACACTTTTTCAGTAGATTGAACTTGTACGAAGTGCCATGTGTCACTGTTCCAACCTTCGGACCTGGAAATGATGCATAAAAAATTATAGTCCATCATTTTTCTGTAACTTCTTACGAAATTTCAATTTGATACTCAGAGAGAAAGTTATGACGATTTTCCCAAGATCACCTGTTTGGTTTATAATTTGGGAGCTTGCAAAAACCCTAACTTCCTTAGATCATATCTCCGAAAATATAGCGAAACAAGATTTGAAATTCGGACTTGAGGATCATCTTTCATCTCAAATGTTTTTTTTTTTTAATCTTTTGAAACATCACAAGATTTTTTTTATAGCGAAAGTGCCATGATGACCTGTTTGGAGCAGCAAAACCCTAGAATCCAAAGCTTTGATACCAAATGTTATGAACTAGCTTCACAAAAAGATAGAAAAGATAAATGAACAAATTCAAAATTAGCCTCTTTGAGGGGGAAACCTCCTTTGCATTACACAAAAGAACAATTCTTGGATCATACAAATGACTAAACCTACTTTCTATATATAGGAGTCTAAGGGTTCACAATATAATCAAAGCCAAGATAACAATAATAACATAAGGGCACAAAAATAACAATAGTGAGATTCTATGGGGCACAATAATAACAATATGGGGACACTAGGGGCACAATAATAACAATAAGGGCTTCAATGACAATAGTGGTGGGGGAATCAATAATATTATAGCGATCTAACAACATGATATTCCAATAATCCCTGGTGCTCATAGACTTGTAACCTATATCCTTCTAACCTTTGCTAGATTCTACTAATGAAATATTAGTAACACAATAATAGGGCGATATTATCACCCTAGATTAGGAAAAATTATAAAAACTACATGTCAAAATATAAACTAAATTACTATTTCTTTTTATTTTAGAATAAACAAATAAATAACAATGCATTGAAATCCACATGAATAAAGTAAGGAAGAACACAAAATAAATATACATGGAACACAACCTACTGTAATATAATCTTAACATATAAGAATTAATCAAGTGATAATATAAGGTTTGAGAATTTGACTACTAATTGGAAATTGAAACTTCATACCATCTAGGTTAGTCAAGTATAAATAATTAGCTCTAAAAGTTTCATGAACCTTGTATGGGTAGGGGTCATTGTCTACCATCACTATATCTCCTATTCCTAAGCTTTCCCTCTTAGCATTGTGATTAGTGTTCTTCTTAGCTCTATGTCTCCTTTTCCTTTTTGCTAAATCACAAGGATGAATCCTAGATGTTTTCATCATAGGATAAAACAACTCTTCAAGGTTAATATCATCATTCAAATAACATATATCATTTCCTACACTACCCCTTTCTTCCATGTTACTATTCCCTAAAGAAATTTAAGCGTTAAAGTGTTTCTAGACACCATAAAGGTTTAAAGGTTTTATATGTTCACCTTCCTCAACTTGACATTCATTAATATTCTCTTCTGAAGCAAAAGAGAATATGGAAAAATCCTGAGGATGGTCCATTGCTGGAGTCATTCAATTGTTGGAGTCATGATGGCATCATAACTCTTTATTAGAAAGGAATTCTTGATAGATGGTATCATTGAGGACCTTTACAAGGTACATTGTCGTGGATTTGCTGTATAATATAAGTGGTATATTGTCAGTATTTTCAATTAATTCTAATTATCTTAGTGAGCAACTGATCAATTATACATTTAAATTGTCAATATGAGGTTCGTTTGGAATTTGCTAACTGTCATGCACAATATAAGCTAGTGAAATATGTTATGTGTCCTGAAGTTGTAGTATATGATGGTTGTCACTGTACAAGATAAAGGCATCTTCATAGGTCACTAATTTGAGTAAACACACCACACTTTGTAGGTAATAAAACACTCTTGCAAGAAAGTAAATTTCAGGGAAAGTAAATCACAATTGAGGAAAGTAAACACACTTATGGAAAAGTAAACACACCAACTACTAGAGGTGACGTGTTCAAGTATAATGATGTTCTTAGTTCTCTATTACAATTATGCAATGACACATGCCTATGATACAATGAATGGAAAGAAAATAACCTAGAAGGAATATGCAAACATCACACAGTTCTCAGTCATAAATGCTACTGAAAAAAAAGTAAAAGTAAGTTATATGCGAGTTGCAACAACAACCAAGATTTCCATAAACATGAAAATATATACGAAATTCATTAGTCAATCATTAATTATGGAATTAATGCCTAAATTATGTAACTTGCAGTTGCAACATGAAGTAAATAATGCGACTGCAACAAATGAAAATATCAAAATTGCAACAAAAGAAAATCAATGAAATTGCAACAATAGGAAATAATTGTAAATTAATAGATCTATAAATACTAACTACCTTCTAATTCTACCTAGTAGTACCAAGCTAAGGGGGGTTCCATACCTCCTTAGACGAGGTACCATGAATTCTTCAGTCACATGATCACGAAATTAACATCGAGTGAATGGAGAACAATAAATTTTCTTTTGTAAGAAATTGAGAAATTATGCAACAATTTAATGATAAATTCTCCCTTTCTTTTTCCATGTCTACGATTCAAAGGAAGCCAAATATTTATACATGAGGCTTTTCTATCTTGATCAGATGGCCAACTTGAGAGAATCAAGTGGATTGTCTTCTTACAATAGTTTTTCAGAAATTGGTATGAATTAAACAAATGCTAACTCAGATCAGTTGGGCGTCATTGACAACTGGGTTGTCCTTCTTAATTGGTCGCCAACTTGTCTTCATCATCTTCCACCGCGAGATATTCGTGTTGAGCATATAGCTAAAGAATTGAATGACTAGATGGCGTAATATGTCGGAGTTGCGACAATGCAAAGTCCATGTATTCCTTTTGCAACATCATGAGTCATTAGGGGAATTTGAGGTCTAAAATGGGCCTCCCAAGGAAAATAATAAAATAAGATATCTCAACTTTTAAAGAAAAGGGATGAAACTATTTTTTTTTAAATTCTATTTTTGACTTATATGCTTATTGGTTTAATCGAATGTTAAGTGTAGAAACTCATTAGATGCGGAATTAAATTCCACATGTAGTGAGTACCAAATTTGCATACTTCTGAGTAGACCCACAAAAAAAAAATGAAAATACATGAACACACTTTTTTCATGTATTTTCATATTTTTCGATGTGGGTCTACTTAGAAGTATGCAAAGTGAGCACTTGTTGGATGTGGAACTTGATTCCACATCCAACGAATGTCTACACATGACATTCAAGTAAACCTATAAAGAGATAAGCCAAAAATACAATTAAAAATAATAATACATTTTGTTAGTACATTTTTTGTTTTGAGGCCCATTTTTGATGTCAAAATTACTTTAATGTGCAATAGCTTCATTGGTCATGGGTGAGTTGCAACATTTATTTATGTAAGTAACCACAACTAAGTTACAATAGTGGCATGGAGGAGACACAACACTTTCCTGTCTTGGTCCAAGGAGTTGCAACACTTGTGTGTCAGATAACAACGCTTGTTGTGGGGTTACAACTGGTGTTGCAACAACACTAAGAAGTTGCATCCACTAAATTTTGCTCCTACCTAACAATGTTAGTATGAAAGATGAAAATTTTCATAACATGATGCATAAGAATAAGTGTAAAAGTGGTGAAAAAGAAATTATTCATACCTACACCATAATATGGTAATAATGGATGAAAAATGCACAAGGAATAGAAAGTGGAAGAATGACATCAAAAAGTTTGTTGAGATTTGTAGCTTGGAAGGTACTTCTAGTCTTGTGTCTTTACTAAAAATATATTGATTTGCCTTGTTAGGAGCTTACATTTGACACAAAGAGTGTGCAAGCAAGTTTCACACATGATGATGTGTTGCTTGTGACATGCATGAGATGCAAATGTAATGACTTGTACTTGAGTTAAAGTAGAAAAGGCTAAAGATAGGATAGTTAACTAAAGTATTGTCACTTATCTTTAATTAACTTGACGAACTAATTTTGGTCATCAATCTTAGCTTAGGAAAGTTATAAATTGAGCCTAAAGTGAGTTGCTAAGATATGTCAACATTAGCACAATATTGAGAGAGGCTTCTTAGTGAGCGTTGAGGCTACTGATTAATTTTGTATTTTCTCAATTGGCCCATTGTCCTAGGATAAGAGCCCAAGTAAGTTCTGCGATTAATTTATTAATGAAGAACTATTGATTGAGTAGAAATATGTTTATGTGCATGTGAGTCAATTTGAGTAATATTTTTTTTGCTTCCACTATATTTTTTATGTGTTAGGAATCTGGTCATGTATTCGTTTTGTTCATAATTATTGGGAATCGAATATTGGATTTTGAGTTTAGAAAGTATGACATGGTATCAAAGCACCAATTCTGAATCAATCTTAGAATTACATGTTAGGGTTCATATAATATTGCTGGAGCCAGGTTGGTTGAGATCATATGAATGATTTTTTTTTTTTTTTTTTTTTTTTTTTTTTTTTTTTTTTTTAATTTTTATTTTTTTTATTTTTTTTTATTTTTTATTTTTTTTTTTTAATTTTATTATTTTTTGAAGGAGACAAGGGTTCTTCTTTTTGTAAGTTTGGCAGTGGTGAGGCTACATCATGGTCATGTCAAGAATAACACTCAAATAAGGTGGTGAATTGAATTGGTGGCTTAATATCTAGGAGTTCCTTATAGCGCTATCTAATCACCGTCCATTCAAGACCTATGACAAGGAGATCACACTTTTTTTTTATAGGGTTGAAAGTTTTTTTTGATATATAATATATATATTATATTATATATATATATTTGTTGTGTGTAAAAAAAAAGGTATGTAAAAAAAGGGCCAATTTAAAAAAACAATAATAAAATGGTGGCGGGGCAAGGGGGCCCATGGGTGACCGACCAACCAACCATCAGTCAAGCTAGCTATGTAGAAATTCCCACCTGTAGATCACTTGATAATGCAATATACTAAAGAAAAATGCTTGATCTACTTCTACAACCAATTTAGTGAAAGCTTAATCGAACATGAGTAACATCAATAAGAACACATATAACTGATATGGAGAATTGAATCACACATAACACAAAAGAATTTCCCCAGGGAAAGCCTCAGCCTAAAACCCCAACCCTGTATTATCATACAAGTGGAAATATAGCCAGTATTACAAAAAGAATCAGCACAAAAGCTATCCTGCTCTCTCTGCAATACCTCTGCTTCTGATAGACAGTCAAAGGCCTCTATCTAACCTTTGGTCTGCCCTCCAAGCCTCCTATTTCTTTGCACAATTCTGATTTGGGTTCAGTGTAGCCACTTGTGTGAATCGGCCTCTTCACACACTCACCAACTTCTGATCCAACTACGCAGTCTTAAAGGAGATAAATCCTCATCCATGCATGAGATTCCTTTATAGGAAAAATTTCATCCAACTGATAGTACATTGTCCCTTCTTTGATCTCAACTGGGTCTCTGTTTGAACTGACATGCATGAGTTATTCATGAGAGAATATTTAGTTATCTGAAGTGCAATAGCTATATGCAAACATGCATTAACTAATTGAACGTTTAAATCAATCTAACTGGACTTGATTAAGTTAACTAAGCCAACTAATTACAACTCATCCTTATCCTTTAACTGATGGATAAATTCCTCAATTAATGGAGAAATTATTGCATGTCCTCACATAGACTTCATGTTTGATTTTTCACAACTAATTAACTCATGGTGAATTAATTAATTTATTTTCAAACATCTGTTAAGTTCAAATTCGAATTTTACTTCCTATTTTAGTCCAGGGATTGACTAAAATTGGAATCCATCCCGAAATGCTAAAAATAGCAATGCTGTTTTTATCACTTCCATTTTTCATTCCTTGTTGCTCAATCCAACATTGGTACCCAAACTGCTATTTATATCAGTGCTATTTTTAGCATTTCTTGTTGCCATTTTCAACACTCCCTCTCAAAAAGAAAGGCATTCAACTCGAACTTGATCCTATACCTTTGGAATGTTCTGCATGCAACACTTCTACAAAGTGTGGTTGCTCCTTCAACTCTAGAAACAAAAAAAAACTCCCAAATGACCTCTCTGTTGGGCTAGAAGCATACTTTGATGCTGAAGCTCTACTTGCTGCTAACAAATGCTCCCTCTATAACCTCTGAGTGGCTGCAACACTCCATGCATCTCGCAATGTTGCACACCTCTCTGTGCCATCCTACATTGGTGCAACACTCCTGTGCCTCTTGCATTGTTGCAGCCTGCTAGCTCTACACTGTCTTGGGACTCCTGCACTATATCTCTCTCTACTGCTCCATCCACATCTGTCTCTACCCAATCAACCAGTCCTGCTACTCCTCGTCGGGGCTCCTATAGCAAGGTATAATCCAAGAGGCTAGGTACCTTGAGAATCCTGCCCCTATTCAACCTTCTTGGGACTATCACGTCACATCGCCCCACCTCCCACCTGGAGGTATGGTTGCATGTGATATCTCTACCCACTTGGTTTGAAATTCCCCCCCACTGGAGGTCTCTACATGAGTGGATGCCTCCACTCGGTTTCTCTAGTTGTGGCTGCTCCACAACCTCTTGAAGCTACTTCACCAATTGTGGCTCCTCCACAATTGTCTGAGAATTCTTCTAGCACTGCATGTTGAGAGGTAATTTACTCTCCCTCTCAACCACCAAGTATCTAACCTTTTCCTTGCTCCTGAAGGCTTTGCATGCATCTTGTACCTCAAGTGCATATAGGTTCTTGGTTAGCACACCAATCTGTTTCCACTTTTCCGCCGTCACGAAATTTTCTGGAAAAAGAGCTTATTTTAAATCAACGATATCTCCCTCATTCGAACTTTGATTCAACCAATTTTTTTTTGAATTTGGGTATTTTTTCACAAGGAATCTAGATCTTCTATTTGTTTATGAAAATTTTGCACAAAAATTTTCATATTTTCTCTAAAAACTCGTGGCCCAAAACTCAAAACTTCGAAATCTCCTCTGGTATATAGTTCACTTCTTCGATAAACTTAGCTTTGATACCATGTAGAAATTCTCACCTGTATATCACTTGATAATGCAATATACTAAAGAAAAATACTTGATCTACTTCTACAACCAATTTAGTAGAAGCTTAATCAAACATGAGCAACATCAATAAGAACACATATAACTGATATGGAGAAATTAATCACACATAACATAGAAAAATTTACCCGGGGAAAGCCTCAGCGTAAAACCCCAACTCTATATTATCATACAAGTGGAAATATAGCCATTATTACAAAAAGAATTAGCTCAAAAGCTATCCTTCTCTCTCTGCAATACCTCTGCTACTTATAGACAGTCAAAGACCTCTATCTAACCTTTGGTCTTCCCTCCAACCTCCTATTTCTTTGCACAATTCTGATTGGGATCCAGTGCAGTCACTTGTGTGAATTGGCCTCTTCACACACTCACAAACCTCTGATCCAACTACGTAGTCTTGAAGGAGATAAATCCTCATCCATGGATGAGATTCTTTTATAGGAAAAATTTCATCCAACTGATAGTACACTGTCCCTTCTTTGATCTCAACTGGGTCTCTATCTGAACTGACATGCATGAGTTATTCATGAGAGAATCTTTAGTTATCTAAAGTGCAACAATTATATGCAAGAATGCATTAACTAACTAAACTCACATTAATTTAAACAAACTTTTTAAACCAATCTAATTGGACTTGACTCAGTTAATTGAACCAACTAATTACAACTCATAATTATAACTCATCCTTATCCTTTAACTAATGGATAAATTCCTCAATTAATGGAGAAACTGTTGCATGTCCTCACATAGACTTCATGTTTGATTTTTCACAACTAATTAACTCATGGTGAATTAGTTAATTTATTTTCAAACAGTTGTTAAGTTCAAATTCGAATTTTACTTCCTATTTTAGTCCAGGGATTGACTAAAATTGGAATCCATCCTGAACTGCTAAAAATTGCAATGCTATTTTTGCAATTTTTAGCACTTCCATTTTTCATTCCTTGTTGCTCAATCCAGCATTGGTACCCAAACTACTATTTATAGTAGTGCTATTTTTAGCACTTCTATTTTTAGCCTTTCTTGTTTCCATTTTCAACAAGTTAGCCATCAACTGAGCCAACCAGTCATTAACCAAGCGACCAAACACTGACAACAACTGTGAGGGGTAGTCGCCACTAGGAAGCCAACAACTACTTGGCCAGTTGGCACAGTCGTAGCCACCACACCCAACAACAAAGGTGGGTAGACACGGGACTAGCCACTGTATCAATGACTCATAAGATAGGGAGACCAACGACAAGGTATCGATTAGGCTCTGGGGTAGTGCCACGAAAGTGTGAAGTTGCCAGAGAGAAAAGCTAGTCGACAGGTATTTGGGAGGGTGACACAACTTGAATGCAACGAAAAAATAGGACAAACAACCAAAATGGATCAGGCAGATGGGATGTTGCTGGTAGAGAACAAACCAACAATTGTAGAAAACATCCACATGTGGATTAGGCTGAGATTGCGGTTGAGAAAGGAACACAACAAACAAATCAACTGACGTATGTGTAGATAGGAAAGTAACAGGTGCAAGGGAAAAAATAAGGATGTGTGCCACAACAGACAAGCCAACAACCCATAGTAGCATGATCGATACAAACATGAGTTCAACAGTGAGATACTCAACAAATATATTCAAGTGCATGCAGAGTGAGGGCACATTGCTATGGATATGACAACGGTGTAAAAATGAGACACACATAGGTTCAACACAAGCAGAGGCTACTAAATGAAAATTAAAAGAAAATAAAAAATTATGGTATACTTTTGAAGTGTCTGGGAAGCAGGTAGCAGTGTTGAGTAGCGGGCAACAACCAACAAACTTGGGCATCCAGCCTGGAAGTGTGCAGAAGGTGAAAAATGAACTATTGAAAAGTTTGAAAAAGATGACCATCGGGCTACATTATGAGGATAGGTGGGAAGAGGCATGCAATTTTAGCCTATGGAAGGAGAAAATTGTTCTGTTATTTGAGGAGCAAGAGTTGTGGGACATCGTGGAAAAGACTGTCCCAATTCCCACAAATCCTATTCAGTTTGATGAGTTTAATAAGAAGAACATGAAGGCCAAGAAAATGATATTGGACTCCAATAGAGACCATGTTATACCTCATGTGATGGGGAATAAGTATGGTTATGAGTTGTTGGCATCCTTAATCGAGTTTTACCAAAGTACAAAGCAAAATAGGAAGATGGTGTTGAAGGAGAAACTGAGAAATTCCAAGATTTCTAAAACTAACACAGTTGCATCATACCTTACTAGGATCACTTAGATTAGAGATGATTTGGCAACAGTTGGTGAAACTATTGATAGTGAATAATTGTTAGAGCATTCGTAAGTGGCTTTCCTCTGAAGTGGGATGCCTTCGTTGATGAAATTGTCACATGGGAAAATATTCCTAGCTGGGATAGATTGTGGGTGTTTTCGTACAGGAAGAAACAAGGAGAAGTTTCAAAATTGCAGGCCAACATGATGGAAAGGATGATGAAGTGAATTATTATTTTTTTGTAAAGGGAAAAGGTAAAGTAAAGGTAATTGGGGGATCTCCTTTTGTGAAGGACATGAGAAAAGTGAAGTGATTTACCTGTCACAAGACAGGTCACTATGTGAACCATTATCCATAGAAGAAGGAGGATTAGGTGGTTGCATAACCGTCAACTGAGATTGATGAATTTACAAAAAAATTCAAGAAGGAGTTTTCTCTAGTTGCCCGTGTTTCTGACAATAGTACTATCGTGTATGCGGACAATGGGTTATGCCTAGAGAAAATTATAGCATCTAGTCACATGCCAGACATGAGGTCAATCTTTCGTAGTGTTTTTGAGACAAAATCAAACTTCCATGTGAGTTATGGAGCTAGCACAACACATGCAATGAATGGGGTTGGATGTGTCAAATTCCATCTAGAGCTAGGAGGATTTCTAGAGGTGACAAGGGTGCTGTTTGTTCCAGGATTAATGGTGCACATTCTCTCAGTATCATACTTGGAGGATGACGAGCATAGAATTTTGTTCTGGGATGGACATGTGCTTCTATATTTAAAGGGAGCAACCTTGGATGTGGATGTAGTGCTTGGCATCAAACACGGGAAATCATATAGGTTGCTGGGAAAACATGTGGGTATATCTGAGGGGATTTTGGATATAGGATCAATGTAAGTTTTCAAGAGGGAAAAAGCGGCGAGGAAGAGTGATTCTTAAGGTACTTCTAGGAGCCTTAAATGGTATGATATGACATTTATGGATTCTTAGGATCAAGATCTTAGGAGCATGGTTGGATGTGACAGGTTCTCAACCCAGGTAGAAGGAAAAGCTTCAGTGTTAGAGGGAGCAAATATAGATACGAAGATGGGCTTGGAGATAGATTCTGGTGGAGGAGGTTCTTCCAGAAGTGCTTCCCTTGATAAGAGGGAGTGTTGAGATTTGTAGCTTGGAAGGTACTTCTAGTCTTGTGTCTTGACTAGAAAGACCTTGATGTTCCTTGTTAGGATCTTCCATGTGACACAAAAAGTGTGTAAGTGAGTTGCACACTTGTTGATGTGTTTCATGTGACATGCATGAGATGTGCATGTAAGGGTAACTAAATTTATGACTTGTACTTGAGTTGAAGTAGATAAAACTAAAATATAGGATAGTGAACTAAAATAATGTCACTTATCTTTAGTTAACTTGACGAGCTAATTTTGGATGTCAATATTAGCTTAGGAAGGTTATAGATTGAGTCTAAAGTAAGGTGCTAAGACACAAAAAAAACACAAGATTGAGAGAGGCTTCTCAATGAGCATGTGCTTGGTTCAAGAGAGTGTAGTGAGGCTGGTGATTAGTTTTGTATTTTCTCATTTGGGCCATTATCCTAAGATGAGAGCCCAAGTAAGTTATGTGATTAATTTATTAATGTAACATTTTTGATCGGGCAAAAAATTGTTTATGTGTATGTGATTTAGATTGAGTAATCTTTTTTTCTTCTTCCATGTTTTTTTATGTGTTAGGAATCTGGTCGCGGTTTATTCATTCTGATAATAATTATTGGGAATCAAATACTGGGCGTTGGGTTCAGAAAGTCTAAAAAAGGTTACAGTCAAGTGATAAAAATGTGCTAATTTGGACACCTATCATTTCCCCATAGCCAAAATTGTTGCATGTCCCTTATGCAACTCATGGTTAGTCAGAGTTAGAGAGAACATGGCTCCCATGGAGGTTGCTAAGGATGGAATCTATTTGTCTTGCTTCATCTGGGAGGAGGTATCGTCCCCTTTCACGTATGGCTTTCCAACAAGAAAATTATTTTTTATTGGCTAGCTTATATTCCTTCTTATAAGGTTTTTCTAGGAACTGTAGCATTGGACAATGGAAATTTAATACGAGGTAGTTGTCCTCGCATTCTTCCATGCACCTTACATGTTTCTGCACTCTTTCCAAGGTAATTTGTAAATTGCTAGGATTGAATGTATCTTTTTTATTGATGCTCTCCCTAGCCTATTTCCACCTTACATTGCATCCTTCCTTGACAGGTTATCTAAGTATGTTGATTTGATCCATGCAATGTGTAATGGACTCTTTCTTATTATTCAATGAAAATTGTGCCTTTGGGGGAGAAGAAATAGAGCTCTTATGATTCTGGATGACCTTTAAAGGCATGGAATGTTCTCCCATTATCTATAAATTGTTGACAAAATTATTCTCCACAACCTTGTGAGCTATAACCGAATCAATTTGGTTGGTAAAAAAGGAAAAATATCTTAGTTGAATGTACCCCACAATGTGATTAACATTCCAAACTTTATCATGAAATAATAGGACATCATGCTGATATAACTCACAAAGGAGTTTCATTTCTTTGTGAGTGCATTCTGAGTAGGTTGTAAGGAAACTTGTAATAGGATTGGTGATCTCGAAAAGTTTACCAATCATGGGTGCATTTTTATGAAACATCAAATATTTTTCTTATAGAAACATGTTATACTGAGAGGGAGGCTTGACGTTGAGGACTACCTCCACTAACTTGCCCAACAGAATCATTTGGATCTCTAGTTTTATTATTTGACACTCCAATTGGTCCACCTTTTTTCTTTCCTCTTCCTCTATTTCCCATCTCATCTTATAAAACTCTAATGCCTCAGCCCAATTGTCCTTCAGTTATCTAATAAAATTTTGGTTCTCCTTGAGGGGTATCACCTCCTCCTCATGGGAAGCCAACGAATTTTTCCATTTTTACTCTTGTCCCTTTATGAAATTTCTAGGGTTTCTATTCTGTATCACTTTATCTTCCTCTGTCTTGTGTTCTGTCTAGGTGGTTTGTTTAGCGGTGGAAGTTGTGGTTTTCACTGCCACAACTTTCTTTCCTTTTTCTCCATCTAGGGTTGTCTCCTTTTATTGCCTAATGAATTCCTTGGTAGCAACATAATCTGTTTATTGGAATAGAGATTCCTATCCGTTAAAGAATTCTCCTCCATTTGATTCTTTTCTCATCATTTTGATCACGGTTTTCATTTTCCTATTTTTCATTATGAAAAATATATCTTGTCAAATAAGTGATGCATATCGAGGTAAATAGTGTAAATGTCTTACCTCTTTACACTCCTAGGATTAATATCAAGTGTTTCTTCAAAGTCATCAACACCAGTCTCCATAGGAGTGGCACAGGATGTGTCCATAGGAGTGTCATCCTCATCTTTAGAATATACCTTATATAGGGAAACAAGTCCTTCTCCAAGAGTTCTCATTGCTGGTTCTTGTGGAGTATTAAAGTCATATGTTCCCAATTCTTCAAACCCTAGGTCACCTTTCCCTACTAGTTATTATGTATCAACAAGGTTTCTATCTTCTTGTTTCTATGTAATTTATTCTGCCCCACTAGTTCTTGTGGAGTAGGGATTTTAGTTGTAGCATGAGTGTACCTGGTTCTTCTTTTCTTTGGAACACAGGGTGGTATTTTACAAAAAAATCTTACTCTTTTGGTAGCTAGCTTATGCTTGATAATTTCTACATGAGAGACACTTTCTTTTTGTGGAGTTTCAAAAATTGGCCCTTCTCCTTCATTATTTACTGGTGGGTATTTTGTGGTTAGGGGAGTCACTGCCATGTAATCTTCCTCTGCGGTTGTAGTTTCATCACTTCTAGGTGGAGTTGTAGCAATTGCATTTTCATGAGTTAGAGTTGCAACTGATATAATTACAACAAATTCACCCCAAGTTCTTCATTCGTTGTTAAGGGCTTGTTCCAAAAGTAAAATGATAAGGCCAGGATGTGAAATTAAATCTCATGGTATGTTTTCTTTCTATGCATGGGCCACCATGTTTTACAAATTTTTGAACAAGAAATACAACATATTAATAGTGAAACCATGCCTGAGGTGGTTGAGATGGAGAATGTGTTGGATGTACAAGGTTCCATAACACCCTTTGCATGTGGTATGGATTTGTATGAGTGAGGCCACATATCCTGAAGGGTGTAGTGAGGACTGATGGATAAACCCTGTTTCTTTATTCACTAAATCCTCTCAAGCTTCTAGACACTATTGGAGGATTTTAGGCTTGGATATCTACACACAATATCATTGTATCCCTTCTTGTGGAAGTCCTATTACTTATGCCAAAATTTCCTTTTTCACCTCTACAACTGTCCCAACAACCATAGACCTATTAGCCCTGAAATCCAGGGTGAATTCTAGTGCTACTTCATTGTTGTATCCCTTCAACCTATGCACATACTCCATGCATATTTCCTCCTAAAAAATAGCTTGAACATGGCTGTACGCCTTCAAAATTATTATTTCAGTGGATTCTCAAAAGATAAGTGATGCTACCATGGTACATGTAACTCTCATCCTTTCATTGTCATAGTTAGAAAAGGAAAATGAATACTTTAACAATTTCTTGGTGGTATTTCCTGAATTGATGTGAGGTGAGAATATGATTCAAGGATTGTTGAATTTAATGGTTTCCATATTTGGGTGTATGATGCAAGGGAATGACAATAGTAGGTAATAATAAACAAGTACTCTTTCCACTTAAGACCTATTCATTATGCAAAATGTTTGAAAAAACACCCGTCGTACCTTAGCTCAGTGGCTTTACCCTTTTACAAATGCTAAGTTGGTGGCTCATCCCACAAAACTTGCATTTTCATCAAAGTTGTAGCAATAATCCTAGAGTTACAACAATAGGAGTCACAACATTAGAATTTGTGGAAAAATGAGTTGGAACAATGATATTTGTAGCAATGCAAGTAGAAGTTATGGCTAGAGGAGTTGCAACAATGGGAATTACAACAACCATAGTTGTAGCAACAAGAGTTGTGGAAAGAGTAATAACAACAAAACAAACTACAACAATGGGAGTTGCAATAGTATGAATTATGAAAACTATTGATTATCAACAACTCTCTTCCTTGCATATTTGTCAATCATTTTTATTGGAGAAGACTCTTGTCATAACCATTGCAAAATTGTGAAGTGCCCTTCTCTTTTGTTTTGCATGTCATGTGCCACCCAAAGATGGTTTTCACATGACATGTGCCCATATAATTACCCTATGGGATATATATATATATATATTAATATAATATTATTGGAATAGAAATGAATTATTTGGCAGGAATCTTCTGTTTTTGGACCAACTCCATATCACTATTGGGCCATCCACTTGTGATTTTCTAGGAATGCTTCCGTATATAAGGGTCATTGATATAAGTGAATCCTATGTCCACTGGCCATCATGGAGTTTTGGTCTCATCTATAGTTCAAATTTTTATGGCTCGATTGTCATAGAAAATATCAATCTCATAAGGCCTGAGATATCTGGTGTGAAACTTTTCTCCAAAGTATTTAAACCTAGAGTAAAATAAAAAAGCCCAATATTTGGCCTTGAACTTCTTCTTCTTGATGAATTTGTCATGCCATCATGCCCTCTAAATTTTTATTATTGTTGTTTGGTGTAAGGCATCCTAACGAAGTTTGTCCAACTCATTAATCTATATGAGTCTCTACTTATGATCTTTTGATAGGTCAATTACAAGTTGGAGATCTATTCTAAGTGTCTAGATCTCTATCTCAAGTGGAAATAATACTCTCTCTTCATATAATAGGTTTAAGGAGTGTAACCAATAGTAGTTCTCCATCATGTTCGATACACCCATAAAGCCTTAGGTATTTTGTTAGCCCAATCTTTGAGATGTAACTAAACAATGTTTCTAATGATGGTCTCAAGAATCTTATTTTTTCCTTCCACTTAACCATTGGCATGCGAATGATAAGATGTGGTAACTCTATGCTTAATCCTATATTTCTCCATGAAGTATTCAATGAGCCTTGATGTAAACTGGGTTCCTCCACTGACGATTATCTCTCTCGGTATCCCAAATTTGGTGAATATTCCTTCATGATGAAATTATTCTGCTTGTCCAATTGCAACTAGAAGTGCCTTGGCCTCTATCCATTTCATGACATAATTTATGAATACTAGGATGTAGGAGTTATAATGAGAAGGAGGGTTGATTGGCCCAATGAAGTCGATGGCCCATATGTCAAAGGGTTCCAATATTAGCCATGGATATACTGGCATCTCATCGGATTGCACATGTCTTCCCATTTGTTCAAAGTTGTTGCACCTTTTTACATACTCGGCATATTTGAAGATGGTGGGCTAATATCACCATTGATGAAGTACTTTGTACGGTATTATTTTATTAACAAAGTGGTCCTCACGTAGACCACCACGAAAAGCTTTGAGGATATCATAGATTTCATCTCCTCTTACACTTCTCTGAATAATGAGATCAAGGTGCGTGTGAAAGCGACACCCATCAATCCATGGGAACCTTCTACTTTGTCTCATAATATTTTGACGTTCCTTTGGCAAGAAAACCTGCATCGAAGTAGTTAGCGATATATAAAAACCATGGGGAGTTAGTAGAAACTGAAAATAAGTGCTCATAAGGAAAATAATCTTCTATGAGGGCCTCATTTTCATTAGATGTAAGTCTAGAGAGAAAATCAGCCACACCATTGTCCTTTCTTGGTTTTTCTAAAATGGTGATATCATATTCTTGTAATAAAATTAGCTGTCTAGTAACTCTACCATTGGTAATTGGTTTATTCATTAAATACTTAATAACAACATGGTCAATATGTAATACCATGGGATAACCTATAATGTAATGTCATAGTTTATTGATTGCATAGATAACTGCAATTTGTTTTTAGTTATTGTATAATTTAGTTTTGCTGATGAGAGATTTTTATTGGCATAGTAGATCACATATGGGTTTCCTTTTTCAAGTTGTCATAATACGACTCCTATGATGATATTTGAGGCATCGATGGAAATATGGAATGAGAGGGATATATTAGTTCCTCTTAAGACCAGATCCTCAGACACTTTGGACTTTAACTCATTGAAAGCATGTTGACATTTTTTTATTCATAGTAACTCAACATTTTTAGTTAGTAAAGAAAATAATGTATGAGAAATTGGTGAAAATTTTTCAATGAAATACCAGTAATAACCAACATGTCCAAGGAAATACATACCTCTTTTTGTGAATGAGGAGTGGGAAAGTTTAATACTACCTTAACATTTGCCAAATATACTTGAATACCTTTTGTTGAGATACAATGGCCTAACACAATGCCATCAACTAACATCATTTGACATTTTAAATTACTAAGAGCCACATTAGATTCCTTACACCTTATTAATGTTTTCTCTAAATTAGCTAGTGCCTCATCAAACTCGTCACCGTAAGTTGTGAAATTGTCCATATATATCTCCACATGGTCATGTATCAGTTCAAATAATATACCAATTATAGCCCGTTTAAAGGTCGTAGGGGCATTTTCAAAATCTAAATGGTAAGAATTGATAGGAAAATGCCCTCCATGGATAACTAAATGTGGTATTGTCTTGGTCTTCAGGTGTGGTTTGGATATTTTTATAACCATTGAACTCGTCGAGGAAAGAAAAATATTTCTTTCCTTTTAAAGTGTCCAGGACCTGGTCGATGAAGAGAAGTGGGACATGGTATTTGTGGTTTTCTTTATTAAGTTCTTAATAATCTACATGAATCCTCCATTTCCCATTTTTCTTGGGTACAATGACAAGAGGAGAGACCCATTGAATATTAGAAATTGGGTAGATAAAATTGGGTTCAAACAATTTCTGTAGTTCCTCCCTTACTATGTCTCTCAACATTGGATTCATTCGGTGTTGGGGTTGGTGAATGGGTCTAGATCCTTCCTTACATATATGACTTGTGCACAAGTCAGGATGGGTCCCCTTCATGTATGAGTAATCCCAAGTGAAGGCATAACTGTGCATCTGTAGCACCTTGATCAAATTCTCCTTTTGTTGTTCATCAAATCCCTGTTTGGTGTTCATGGTTTGACCATGGCCAACTTCTACGGTTTCCATAGTGGAATCCTATTTTTTATGGCTTAAGGCTCATTCCGTATGGGTGAAGTGCTTGTTGAGGTAAGAGAAGTTTTTGTCTTGGGGTGAAAAATATGATCAAGAGTATGTGCATGATTTGAGGAAGATAAGGAAGCTATGAAATCATTGATTTCATCATCCTCTATTTTTTCATGAATAGCCAATTATTGGTTTATAGAGAAGACATCGCAAACTTATCCCTTTTCATCCATATCCTCTCCTTTAGTCCAAATAGGTAGTTTTGAATACATTTTGGGATGGTGGGAGGATAGAAGGTCAACTGTTTTATAGAGGTCCCATGTGAGATGATCATGTTTCCTAACCTATAACCAATGTAAGAATCAATATGGCCAACCAAGGTCTACCTAAAATTAGAGGGTGCGCACCCAAAGAGGTTTGGGCTTGAAAAATCATGAAACCTGCAAGGTATTCCCATGAATAGACTGAAACTACTACAACCTCTAATATACCTTCTAGTTTTATGGTGGATATGTTAGTGGGTTGCAGCACAATGGGGATCTGCTTAAGACCAAAGAGTCTTAAGGCTTCAATAGTTTCACATGTCATGAAATTAATGTTAACACCCAAATTGATCAATGTGTTAGGGATAATAATATTGTTAATATGCATATTAACCAATGGGTTTCCAGGGTCAGAATACTTGACCGCAAGGACCCATTACATCATTGGTTTTGATAATTTCACATAACATGGATAGTTTGAGGGTCTTTCTTCTTTCTCCTTGGCTTCCTCACAAAGAGTACCCTATTCAATTTAGAATAAATGGGTACATATTTGATGGCTTGAATAAATGGAATTTTTACACACGTGTTTCTATGCTCCCCTAAGAGATCAAACTTAGGTTGAGTAATAGGATTCTCTTGGCTTAATCTTTTAGGGTAAGGTAGAATTTTGGGTTTAGGATGTGGAGGTTCAAGAAATGATTCCTATCCTAATTCTTCATTCCAAACCTATTTGTTTAGATATTCAATACAAACCCAAGGTTGATTTGTGGTTAGGATCCTCCTTAATCACAGATGAATATCATTTCAATTTATGGAGGAGATATATTAGGTAGGATAGGTGGTTGTAGCATATGTAGGCTGAGTTTCCTTCCCATTATTTAGGTTAGGGATTAGTTAATGTAGGAAATTGAAGTGTAGGAGGGTTAGGTGTGGGTATTTTCAAGTGGAGGAGGAAGCAATTCTATGGATGGTTGTATGAAAACTTGATGGTGTGCTCCATAGCCAGGATTGATTTTCCTTGATTTCCAAAGATGATTTGGGGAAGGAGGATCCCATGAATATGTTGACAAAATCCATGGCTGTGAAGTGTACTAAGTAACAAGGTTAGTCCAATAAGAATTATTCTAAAAATGAGATTGGCCTTGGACCATATTTTGGGACTTGGGTTTCTATGGTTTCTTTGGAGAAATGGAGTATAACTTCTCTTTATCCCTTTCTTCTTCATATATAGCCTTCAAATGAGGAAGATATGGGAAGAAATTAGTGTTATGGTCCTTCCCACATATGGCTCAAATATCCGCTTGATTAGCATGACATTCCTTGAGAGGATGTATTTTTTTGCATTTAAGACAGCATATACCTAAAGCTACTTTTTATTCCTCCTTCGTATTTTAAGCCTTCAATAAATCCAATTGAGAACCCAAGGAACTAAACATGTCAGTTTTGAATTTTTCCAATAAGTTTCCCAGCTTAGCTTTGCTGACTCCATTTGTAGCAAATTTAGTATTTCTTGCCATCATTTCCTTAGGTCCCTTTCCTTATTTAGATAATCCTAGAGTATATCTACAATAGATCTATATGATGTCATCATATTCTAGTTGAGAAATATCTCCTCCATCCATTGGGCTGAGGATATTCATGCACTTGTCTCAAATTCCTCTCAACAACAAAACTCGACGTGTTTAAAGGGATAAGTCTTCTTGCCTTGATTTGCACATGTTGTAATTAAATCTCTCGACATAATCCTCAATAATATTTTCTTCTTCTTGGGTAATTCTAAATACTTCCTTCCTTCTTTCCATCACTTTATAGTAATCATGGTAGTTTTCCAAGAATTACTGCTTCATTTGTTCCTCTGAATTGATGCTACCTTGGCCGAGGCCCATGAACCAAAATAATGTTGAAATTTTCAATGTAGCAAGAAATAACTTCAAATTTTGAGCATCAATTGCATAATTGTAGCATTAAAAGAGGACATTGAACTCACAAAGGAAGGTATGAATATATTCCTTGGATATATCTTGAAAGTTTGACAATGTTGAATGAGGAATATCCTTCATTTTAACATCCGAGTTTATTTCTATGATGGTAGTAATATGATGGTTCTCACAGTGAAAGATAAAGGTTCTTTAATAGGTCACTAATATGATTAAACACACCACAATTTGTAGGAAATAAAACACTCTTTCAGGAAAGTAAATGACAGGGAAAGTAAATCACAATTTAGAAAAGTAAACACACATGTGGAAAGGTAAACACATAAATTGTGAGAAGTGAGCTGTTCAAGTATAATGATGTTCTTGGTTGTTGTAATAATATGCAATGGAATGTGCCTATGATGAAATGAATGAAAATAAAATAGCCCAGAAACAATATTCAAACATCATACAACTCTCAGTCATAAACTACTATTAAAAACAAAGTAAAAGTAAGCTATAGGTGAGTTGCAAAGACAACCAAGATTTCTAGAAACACATAAATCTATAAAAGATTCATTATTAAATTGTTAACTCTAGAAATAATTCTTGAATTACTTAACCCAAAGCTGCAACAACAAGTAAGTATCGTGACTACAACACAGGAAAATATCGGAATTGCAACAAAAGAACACTAACAAAGTTGCAACAAAGGAAAATCAACAAAATTGCAACAATAGAAAGTAATTGTAAATTGAGATAATTATAAGTACTAACTACCTACTAATGATATCTAGTAGTACCAAGATAAGGGGGGACCCCTACCTCCTTAGATGAGGTACTGTGAATTCTTCAGTCACATGATCACAAAAGTAACATTAAGTGAATGGAGTAGAATAGTTTTTCTATTGAAAAAAATGGAGAAATTACACAATAATTTAAAAGCAAATTCTTTCTTTTCTTCCCCTCCTATGGGATTTGAAGGAAGCTAGGTATTTATACAAAAGGATTTTCTATCTAATTTAAGAAAAGTATCAGATGACTCATCTTATTACAATATTTTATTCAGAAATTGGTATGAATTAAACAAAAATTGACTCAAATCGACTGGGTGTCATTGGCAACTGAGTTATCCTTCTTAATTGGTCAATTTTCTTCACCATCTTCCATCATGAGATATTCTTGCTAATAATACAGCTGGAACGTTGAATAATAAGTTGGTGTGGTATGTTGGAGTTGCATCAATGCAAAGTTAAGGGATTGCGTCTGCAATGTGGCATTCATGAGTTGTGACAAATTCATTGTTCATGAGAAAGTTGCAACATTCTCTTTTGTAAGTGGCCACACTGGAGTTGCAGAAACATAAAGGAGTTATAACAGTTTCTTAGAGGAGAGTCACACCACTTTCCTATCTTGGTATGAGGAGTTGCAACATATGTGTGTCAATTATCAACACTTGTTGTGGGGTTGTAGTTGGTGTTGCGACAACATGAAGGAGTTGTAACCACTGGATTTTTCTCATGTCTAAGAATGTTAGTATGAAAGATGAAAATTCCACAACATGATGCATAATAATAAGTGTAAAAGTGGTGAAAAAGATAATACCATACCTACACAAGAAACAGGGTAATAATGGATGAAAAATATATAAGGAAAGGAAAATGGAAGAATGACAACAAAAAGGTTATTGGCGGGTGTTGAAAAATGTGCCAATTTGGACATCCTTAATATTCCATCAGGGGTATAGATAATGACATATGGAAAGTACATTTTTAGGTTCCCCCTAAGATAGAAGACTACTTCCAACACATCAGTGTGCTCCACACATTAGGCATATCTATCATAACCACATTTGTAAGCATATATATGTAAAGATAAGAAACTAGGTTAACCTTTTATGTCCTTAATAAATCCATGGACCTTGATATATTTAGAATCAACATCAAAAACATTTATTTATGGCCTAGTATTCTGCAATTAAAGTTGATTCATGGATTTTAATGGCATTTCATTAACAAAGGTACTATGATCAAGCATATAGTAATGAAGTAACAAATTGTTAACTAATAATGTGAAAAAGAAATGTGGATTCCATCCATTTCTTTTGTCATAATATATGTTTTATAATATAATAGGAGGGTCTTTAGACTCTTTGTTAAAATTGGAAAAAATTGACTTGAATTATTTGATGTGTAAGTTTAATCAACTCAAGGCATGGATACATTTACTTTGTCAAGAACATTACCAAAAAATTGTCATTCAAAGGAACTTCGTCATTATTTTGGGTTGCATAAGGACTAGGCTTAGTATTTAAAGGCAATGGAGCTCTATTCCACTAGAAGGGACATCATCATCATTGGTTTGAGGGTTAGTATTTCAAGTGTTTAATATTTTATAGTGTAACCCTTTACTAAAATTATTCTTTGTTTTAGTGGTATTCACATTCATATTAGAGGTTTTGACACACCTTTTGACTATTCCTCATGTTGTAGTTTTTTGTTTTAAAATTTTTTTTTTTTTTTTTTTTTTTTTTTTTTTTCTGTGTGGTGATATGAATCATTGATCAAATTCAAATGATCAAGATTTTGTCAAGCATGTTGGAAATTGTTGTCATTAATGTCAATTCTAAGTCATTGATGTCAAAGCATCATTTGTGTCAAGCTCAGGGGAAGCTTCATAAGTGTAGTATCATTGATGTGTTAAATATTTCAACAATGATATGTTAATATGTGTTTTTTCCTAGCTTGATGATCCAAGTGGATATTGGTGGCCACCCACCTATTCCAACTACATCCGCAATCTATTTCATTAGTTTCCTTGATTATAGCAACATTTACTATTTTTAGCAGTTTTTCGGGTCCTTAACTTCTAGAGCTGTTTAGACCCACTAAACGACGTTTTTTTGAGGTTCACAATAGGCCCTTTACCATAATTAGGGGCTTTCCACAAATCCTGTAGTACTCAAAGAGATATTTCCAATGAGGTATCATACACGCCAAACGAAGATAACATGAATAAGTTACAACCCCGCGAAGTTGGTTTCTCAACTACCCCAATGGGGCCCACAAAATCTTGGCGTTCCATCTCTAGAGGTTAGGGTTTTGGTTGTTTAGGGTTTTTCCTTGTTCAATATTAAAAAGGCCTTTGAGCCTCATTGTAACACAGTTCAGAGGCATGTAGCCACCGCATCTCTTCTCAAATATAAGCTACCATCGCCCGAGCTAGTTTATTTCCATTATGTATGTAAGCATATTTCAGTTCTTTGATATTAATAAAATAAATTTTTATTTTTGTTGCATTCCTGTGTTTATGTTTGTATCTATATTCTATTGCATTCCTGTATAAGTCTGGATTAGTGGTATTAGAGTGGTCTTCTCTTTCCCTGTTTTTCTTTGCATGTCCCCAATGGTGTCAGGGTATAAGGAGTTAGGGCTTGAACTAGTTGAACCTTTGTACGAATAGCCTTGCAAACCTCCACAAAGTAGGTGATCCTTTCAAAATATTTCTTAAAGACGCCCTTGAGCAATAGAGGAATGGGATGATGGATTACTTTTCCTAGATTAATTGGAAGCTACCCACAAGTGACACATTTGCATCCAAAAACCACTCTGGAGGCACCACTCCCTTTAAGGTACAAGTCAACTTTGACATTCCCATATTTGGAGGCCGAAATTCACAAATATTTTTCATACCCTTTGAACGAAGTTGGGTATCAAGGATTTTGAGTGGAATTTGATAGTCAAGTATCGTGATTGTTTACACAAGTACATATTCTCTTTCTCTGCAGTTCAATATGCTCTAAAGATTGAGAAATTTAAACAGAAGAAACAATACATTGGGTTTGCAAACTCGAAGCAAGGGAAAGGAGCCCACAGACTGCAAAACAGAGGATAAAGCCAAGGTAGGGTGACCAAGGGAAATCCGCCAAAGATGTAAGAAAAAAACAACACCATGAAGAAAATGAAGGACACAGAGAAATGGTGTCAGTTTCATAAGAGCCCCACTCACAACACAAGTGAGTGTTGAGCCAAGCAATCACTGGTGGCCAATCTGAAGGCTCTCAAATTGGATACATGTTCAGACTTTGAGTCATAAAATAATAAGGGGAATGACAATGGGAGGCATATTATTGATGTAGAGCCTAGTTCCATTTTTGACACCACTAATATCTAGAAGATTGAGCCCACAGATCTAGAGGAGGGGGAGTGGTGCTTCCACTCTTAGATGTGGGCGAAGGGTTCTACGATGCAGTTCATTGTCGACATTGGAAGCCAAAATAACCTCATTTCCATAGAGGTCATGAAGCAGTTGGGCCTACTGACCACCCCACATCCACAACCATACACCATGGGGTGGCTTCACCAAGGACGAGATCTCCACATTAGCCAACAATAGCGCCTTCCCTTTAGCATCAAGCCCTTCCAATATGAGGTACTGCGTAATGTTGCTCCTCTTGCATTTTTCAATTTATTATTTGGCCAAACATACTTATGAAAGCACCATGGAGTGTATGAGTCTAGGCCTCACACTGTTATTTATTTCTTTGGGCTATAAATTATACAGGGTACTGGAGGTAGCACCACGTACCACCATCTCTTTGATCTATACGAAGAAATGCAGTAAGATAATTTCCCATACTAGGAAATTTTGTCTTCCTTGTTATTTACCCTTAGAGAAAGAAGAATATTGTGGCCACATCTATGAACTCTGTTACACTGAAATTTGTCACCATGACTATCTTCAGTTAATATGGCTCCATCAATAGTCATATTATCCTCCTTGTCAAGCCTTATACCTCTGCTCTCCATGTCAAACTTCAAAAAAGAGAGAAAGTCATTAAAAAACATGTTTA
This sequence comes from Pinus taeda, assembly GCA_000404065.3. NCBI lineage: Eukaryota > Viridiplantae > Streptophyta > Pinopsida > Pinales > Pinaceae > Pinus > Pinus taeda. The sequence goes on along the minus strand of APFE030671332.1, from coordinate 498,866 downwards.
TCTCTGGGTACGCAGGTTCTCTCTACCTTGCCTGCGTGTACGCATCCCCAGCTCATTG
>APFE030671332.1:446443-482764 GCA_000404065.3 Pinus taeda | reverse complement strand
TGTTTAGAGAAGGATTTCTCTTAATTGTCTTGTTTGTCACTAGAGAGTCTTAGACTCCTAGGGAGGTTAGTTTTGTCAGCAAAAATAACTCTTTCCGCATGACAAACTCTAGACAAGGCCACTCCATACGAAAACAACATATGGACAAGGTCGTGGAGGAGTACAGGGACATCTTCACCTCACCCACAGGGGTACCCCTACATTTCTAGGTCAAGCACTCCATCGATCTGAGCCCGGGCGCTCCGCTACCCAATGAGATGATCTATTGAAACTCTATTATGGAGAATGATGAAATCAAGAGGAAGATTTAGGAGATGTTGTAGAAAGGACAAATCAGGCCAAGTTCATCACCCTCTGGTAGCTCGATCATGTTGGTATAGAATAAGGACGAGACCTAAAGACTCTTTATTTACTATCGAGCGTTGAATAAGATCACTGTCTGAAATAGGTATCCAATAACACATATTTATGACCTTATGGACTAGCTCATGGGGTCTAAATATTTAAGAAATATTGACTTGAAGTCCGGGTATCACCAGGTACCAATCAAACCCTATGCTGTGCGGAAGACTGCCTTCAAATCCAAGGTGGGCCTTTTCGAATGTTTGGTCATGCATTTTAGGTTGACAAATATCCCGACAACCTTCACGAGGTTGATGAATGAAATCTTGCAGCCCTTCACGAAATCATTTGTGGTAGTATATTTCAACGACATCCTAATCTTCAACCATAGCTAGGAATATCACCTCCACCATATTAGATAGGTCCTCCAAACCTCGTGACAACACAAATTGTCTGCCAATTTGGAGAAATGCACTTTTGGTATGACCCTGGTTCAATATCTGGGGTACATAATTCATGAGCGGGGTGTGCATGTGAACCTAATCAAGATACAAATTATTCGAGATTGGCCAACCCCATTCACTCTAACAGAGATCCATAGTTTTCTGGGTCTTGCCAATTTCCACTACATGTTCGTGTTGGGGTTCTCTTATATCACTTGGCCTTTGAGTCAAGTCACCAAGGGTGGAGTGAAAGTAAAGTTATTTTGATATGAATCCCAACAGAAGGCATTTTTTGAGTTGAAGCATCATCTTTGCTCTGCATCAGTTCTCACATTAGTAGACTTGCAACAACCATTTGAGATTGAGATAGATGCCTTCGACTATGCTATTGGTGTAGTTCTTACTCAACACAGGCATTCGGTGACATATCTTAGTGAGGCACTTTAAGACATAGTACAAAATATTCCATTGTGTAGGGATGTTGAAGGGAAAGGAAAAAATCATCCACACAGACCAATGACCCTTGTAGTTCATACAAACACAAGGAAAGTTGTAGAACGATTGCCATCTGAAATGGTCCACATGCTTGCAACAATTCCATTTGAGCATTGAGTACAAGAAGGGAAACACCAATAACATTGCATACTGCCTTAGCCGACCAGTGGTCATGGCGTTGACCACGGTGCTTGACTCTAATGGATACGAGACTTTGGGGTGGCCACATCTTTACAAAAGCAATCTAGAATTCTACAACACATACTAGATGCTATTGGAAGGCAAGCAAGTTCCTAATTTTCGCCTCAAAGGTGCACTATTATGCCACTTGGGACACCTTTGTGTTCCTTAAAGTGAGTGTGCCAATATGATTTTGGAGGAACACTACAGTCAGGTCAATGGAAATTTCAGAGTAGAGAAAACAATGACAGTGCTACAAAAGTATTTTAATTGGCCAAACCTTCGATAGGATGTTGGGAAGTAGATCAAATACTGCACTGCTTACGTCATTTCCAAATTGACCATTAGGAAACAAGGCCTATATACTCCTTTTCCTACTCCTATTCATCCTTTGGAATCCATCTCCATAGATTACATGTCGGGAATTCCTTCTACTAAGCATGGAACCAACTACATTTTTGTGGTTGTCGATAGATTCTCTAAGATGGCCATTCTAGCGGCCTGCAAGAAGAGTATCAAAACAAGTTCCAATGCTAAGCTCTTCTTTGAATGAGTGTGGGTACACTTTGGGATCCCAAAGTCCATTATATCAGATTGGGACTATAAGTTCCTAAGTAAATTTTGGCCAAGCCTTTGGTCGATGTTGGATACCAATCTCTCTAAGTCCACGACTTTCCACCCCCAAACTGATGGCCAAATAGAGGTCATCAACAGGATGATAATGCCCATTATGCACATGTAAAAATCGAAGCATGAACACACATGGGATGAAAGCCTCCCCTATTTCTAGTATAGTTATAATAGAGCTCTCCATATCTCAACTGACCACAATCCCTTTTAAGTGGGGTTGGGATTCTAGCCACTATGTCCCATTAATGTGGCCATACCATTTCCATCTACTCAAGTAGATTCAAATCATGTCAAGGCCGAAGCTAACAAGGCTAACAACTTCATTGAGCACATTTAACACATTTTTCAGTAGGTCCATGAAATATTAGATCGAGCCAATGCTAAGTACAAGCAACATCATGATCAACATCGAGTGCCACACAGGTTCTAGGTGCATGACAAATTTTGGTTACATTTGTAGAAGGAGCGCCTTGTTGGGCCCCACCGAAAACTTTTCCTACTCTAATATGGGATGTAGACCATCACCAATGCTATAGGGGACAATGAATTCAAGCTCAACATTCTACCATTCCTTGGCCTACACCCAGTATTCAATATGGACCAATTGCGACCATACTTTCCCCTATTGTTGGACACATACGACGTTACTAAGTAGCTGACACCAAAAAATCTCAACCCAAGCTGCATCGAACAAGCCACAGTTGACAGGATCATGGGCACACATATGAAGAACACTCTCCAATAGAGGATCCAACTATATTGAGTTTTCAAAGTAGGCCAACTCCTTCACCAGGGACTAAGTTCAACACAAATTTCCTCACCTCTTGGATGCTCTACATGTAATGGGGACCATTTATTCCTAAAGGGGGAGGACTGAACAAGGTGGATATTGGTGGACACCCACCTATTCCACCTAGAACCCTAATCGGTTTCATCAGTTTCATTGATTATAGCAACATTTACTATTTTTAGCATTTTTTCGGGCTCTAAAATTCCAGAGCTGTTTTGACCCCCTAAATGACATTTTTTTGAGGTCCACAGCAAGCCCACAACCATTGGGAAAGGGCTTAATACAAATATTGTATTACTCAGAGAGATATTTCCAATGGGGTATTGTATGCACCAACATAAAATAATATGACCAAGTTACGACCCCAGGAAGTTGGATGCCCAACTAACTCCAACGTGGCCCATAAACTCTTGGTATTCCATCTCCTAGGGTTAGCATTTTAGTTTTTTAGGGGTTTCCATTGTTTTTAAATAATAAAAAGGCCCTTGAGCCTAATTGTAACATAATTTAGAGGTGTGTATCTGCCACATCCCTGTTGAGAAATCTAGGGCATAAGAATTAGGTGATTTCTCTTAACTAGTAACTGCTTGTGAATGATTTTTACTTCTTTAGATTAGGATATTATTCTTATTAGATTATTAGTGTTAGTATTCATCAATCAGTAACCAATGCAAGAACATATATAGACAAGAGACACAAAATGTAGGCTATCATCTAGGGCCAAAAACTCTCACTCTTTGAAAGGAAAATCCGCACAAATTCTTCTTATAAATATTCCAATTGACAAATACCAACACCAAGACCCTTGACCTATTAGCCACTCCACGACCAAGACACTAGTTCTCTGTTATTCTTCTTGAATCCTCTTCTTCTTTGACCCTCTTTGCACTGAGATAATCCCTTCAATTTATTGTAGATATACTAGTCATGGCATCGAAACATGTCAATATAATGTCACTGAAATGTGACCTTTGCAGCAACACCAAAACACAGTGATACATCACTGAATACTATCTCCTTAACTAGAAAAAGCTTTGTTTTCCCTTCATCAATCCTTGTTGTCCCTTGACCCATTCAAATTTTTCTCCCTTTTCTGTGATTTAAGTCTCAAATGGATTTGAATTCCCTTGACTGTGAGACAACACTGAATTGTGCTCTCACTTCCTTTCCGAATTGTGTTACTGTAGTTTCCACAGAGATATCTTATTACTGCCCATTCAAAATAATAGAGATGTATTATGCATCTGTCCATTTGAAATTATAGAGACATATGAATTTCCTAACTATAGTTATCCACCCAAATTTAGAGATCCGAACCATTTGCTGACTGTACTAGAAATCTGAACTTGTCACTGTTCTATCCATTCGAAAATCTCAGAGGTATGTGTGAAGTTATGACTGTGAAAATGCGAAGTGTATTCACGCCTATTTATGGTGGTTGGTCCTCCACAAATAAGCTGACATTTGTATTTGAAGGGTTGTGTCTCCATCATTGTGAGCCGACATGAGTTATGTTTCATCTTGAGAGTGACACAGGAAGAGGAGGACTAGTGCTTGTCATTGGAGGGCTTCATAGACTTCTATACATTTGATACATATGCTCAAGAAGAGATTCATCATACATGGCATTGACTCTTTGAAAAATCCTAAGGCTCTCAATGGGAGCCATCTAAAATAAATCTATTTCTCATGAAACCCATGAAACAAGGCATTACAATAATAATTTTATTCTCTTCATTTCATCATTTACAAAGATCATAATTACATGTCACTATGAGGACTGAACCTAGTTACACTTTTCAACAATCCGTTCTCAAAGATAAGCTACCATCGCCTGAGCTAGTTTATTTCCATTCTATATGTAAGCATATTTCAGTTCATTGATATTAATGAAATGATGTTTTATTTTTGCTTCATCTCTGTGTTTATGTTTGTATCTGTATTTTGTGTTCCTGTATAAGTTTGGATCACTTGAGGTCATAAATGAAGGTAATATATTTGAAGGAATTTCTTCTTCAATTCCTTATCCCAAATGAGGAAGCTATGTTTTTGGGTAGATAGTTTTATCATAAACCTTTACAACGATATATGGAACTTTTACTAACTCCTGAGGGATGAGATGAAAACTTTAGTTGAAGAATAGTCACGGTTCTTAATGGCTCTTGGTTACAAAAGGATTGTTGTAGTGCTAAAATACATTAAAAACTCAGGAGAAACACATTAACGGGTGGCGAGTGGTGGAGTAGTAAGCCACTGGTCCTAGCCCTTGATCATCAAGAGTTGGGTTAAAGCACTTAGGTGCTTATCAAACCACCTAGTCCTTTTGATGAACTAACAATAGCAATAAGCGACAAGTGGTGAGTGGTAGAAGATGGGGTGGAAAGGCCCACTATCATAACCCCTAGTCATATGGAGCTTGGCCTAGGAGCCAAGGTTCTTATTAGATAGCCAGGATCTAATGATGTGCATACAAAAATCAATCAATGAGGCACCAAGAAACATGGCATGTTTTTCGAGGTTTCATGTGGTATATATAGGTTGCATGATAATGATGTTGTCCAATTAGGTGATGACATGTGGTAGTGATGTGTATGATGATGATGTGGCATCTTAAGGGGACAACATGTGGCAAGTGGATTTGGCCTTTTTGGGTGGCCAAGTGGACCTATTCTAAGTGATAGTTGGCAGTGATGTGGCATGATAGGTGGAAGAGAGATGACGTGTTAGTTTGAGGAGATGACACGTGGTAGTGATGTGGAATGACATGTGTTTTATCAGGAAAACTAGTGTCCATTTAGAGCTGCTAGTCCCACGAAGATGGGTAGCTATCTTAGAAACAAACAAACTAAAGTCACTTGTGTTTTCCTTGATGAGAGATAGATGGGAGAGAAGCAAAGAGTACCAACCTTAGTCTATTGCTTGGCTCCTTGCTTGTTTCCTCTCCCCTTTGACAGAGCTTTTCCACTCTTTCCTCACTTGTCCCGCTTTAGAGAATACTTGTAGAGTCAAAGCAACATAATACCATCAAAGAATATAGATCTATAACCATAAACAATATAGGATTAGATGTATATCAACCATACAAATGTATATATCAATACAAGATTTAGAAATATACAAGAATATGGAGGAAAGCTCAAATAGCTTTATTGATAGAAATAGTAGAAGAGAGGATTACAACCCATTGGTTTGGCCTAGTGCCATCCTTCCAGCATGAAAGCCCTCTTCACCTCATGAAAAGCTATATCACCCAACACTATGATGTTTCACAGAGAAACCAACAACACTTCCTTACAAAATACAAGATTCCAACCCCTTTGGATCTCTAGGATGAGGGATCCATATATAGATATTTGCAGGTGGGTGAGTCAGCTTTTGGGATTTTGATTAGTGTCATTTCTCTGATAGTTCTTGGTTCCACTTGGAGATTTCATGATCTCTTACTCATCCCTGGGTGAATTCAGAGTGGCAAGTGTTAAATGGGCAGTTTCTAGAAGATTCTCTGGGTTTCCACCTAGCAAACTGCCTCTGCCATTTGTCTACTCTCGCCCATTGCACCCTATAGAAGGGTTTTTCAGTATGCATCACACCCCCCATGTGCAATAGGTGAGATGCATCACACCTTGGCCATGGAGCAGGTGAGATGGTCTAGTTTTGAACAGTTCTGAGTAGTTTTTTAGGGCGAACTTCTGGGAGATGATGTAATCAGTTGACCTTGTTCCTTTAGGGTATGAAACAACATTTTTAGGGGCTTAGAAGCCCTTGGTTTATGGACATATGAGATTGGGGTTGCAGTGCCCAAATATGTTTATAACAATGTGGTAATGATGATGAGGTGAAAACATGTGAGAGTGACATGTGGCAAGTTGATTCAATTTTTTTGGATGGCCAAATGGACTATTGGTCAGTGACATGTGTTAGTACACAAGGTGACATGGATGACATGTGGTACATGGTGATTGGTACACATGGACTTGATGTGGAAGCTATGGATTTTTTGGGATATGTTCGAGGGATTTGTTTTTCAAGGATTTCCAATATTATATGATTTTGGGGATTTTCATGTTTTTATGGAGCGCCCATCAATCACTATCCACTGCCCATTGGCATGGGAAAAAACATGGTGAATGTCATCCAATGGTAGAATGTTGAACAATGAAGCATTAGAAAATGTTTGGTTCATAAAATGTATCATTTTATTGTGACGGTTCCATGTATCAGACCACCAGTAGAGGGCATTCAAGATTCAAAGTTAGAGTGACAAGCAGTGAGAAGTAAGGTAGTGGATTGAGCCTCTGATTACAAGAGCTGGCATATGAATGGCCACCGGCCTATCGACCATCCACCATCATACTATGATAGTGTATGAATAAAAGGTTGATAGTTCGACAAACCAATAAAAACTTATGGAGTTTAGGTCTAGGCTTTGGATCATGGACATATGAAGACATACATAAAAAAAGGAGTTATAGAACCCCTACACCATTAAAGAATTCAAAAAGTAATTGGATGTGATTTGCTAGTATAGCTCAAGAGGATTTCCATGGGTAAATACCATGGATTTATTCCCATGGTATTTGAAGGGCCAAATCTATAAGAAAAAAACAACACAAGTCTAATAGATGTTCTGATGAGAAATTAATGCCGAGTAAGAAAAAGTGTTGGTGATGTAAAAGTTGGGTTGTGAGGTAAACTAATAGAGAAATATAAAGTGATCTTGTGAGATGCATAATATATGTGTGTGAGCTATGTGAGAATATTAAAGTAGGCCTATTTGTATGAGAGAATAATTCAATGAGTAGTAGTAAAAGGATGAAAAGAAGAATTGTAGAGAAGAGAGCTTATTTGAATTGCTAGTATGAACATGTCTATATCGTAGTATATTATCTAGCTGATTGAGAGTTGAAGTAGTGAGAGAATAAAAGATAATTCAAAATACTAAAAGGAACAAAGCTTGTGGGTCTAAGATTGAAATTAGATGAAATAAGGATCTACTACGTAACGCAGGTTAGTTCCTACGTATTGGGGATTGGGTTCTTCCTTCAAGGTGGTGCCTATAAAGATTAGGTGGCTGGTTCCTCCAATCATGGAGATTTGGTTCTTCTAGTAAGTGGGTGCTAGCAAGTCAGGGTATGGGTGTCTCTTTCTGGTTGGCGCTTGTTAAAATTTGACAACTTAGGGATGAATTTCTCCTAGAATAAATCATACCTTTTAGTTTTGTTTGAACCACCTATAATAAAATTTCATTTCTAACAATTCTAATATGACTTTCCAAAAATAGTAAGTCACATATCAATTTGGAAATGACTTTCCAAAAATAGAAAGCAATGTCTAAATGATCAAGGATGATCTCAACATATAGTATCCACCTTAAAATGAAATCAATCATGATTATACAAGTCAAGAATTAATATTTTTATCCTTACTAGTATTATTGTTATTATGGTACTATTATTTATAAAATATTCTAAAGTCATTCATCTTTAATGGATTAATAAAACCAAATTCTCTCATGAAAAAAGTAAATTAAATTGAGAATCTATTACTTGGAAAATTGAACCTCTCTCTTGGAATAAAATAGTAACTCCACACTTAACTCTCCCTCACTAATTCAATGTATGACAATAGTGTAACTCCTCCTCATTAAATTCACTTGTAACTCCCTCATTCAATTTTATTTGTAACTTTCACCAAATATTTTCTCAAGTCTAAGTGTAACTCTCTCTCTCCTTAATTCGATATGTAACTCCTCAAGATATGTGTACCTCTTTTTCTATTCTTGGGATGAGTTACACTTCTCCTCAAGTAACTCCTCCCTCATGTAATTTGATTCTCCTATTATTTGATCAAGGAATGAATTCATTTTGTAACTCCTCTCCTTTCTCATCTATTTAAGCAAGAGAAAGTGAGAGTTGATGTAGCATGTTCATTGTAAATAAGGAGAGCTAGTGTTCAATGTGTGCAATAGGAGTGTGAGAGAAAGTGAAGAGTAAGAGCAAGGGAAGAGCTGGAGCAAGTGTGAAGGAAAATATCTAATCAAGAGAAGGAGGAGATCTTCAAGCAAAGAGAAAGAACACTTCAACTGCAAGTTGATCATACATTGGTGACTTTATTCATTCATTCATTCTCTCTCTCTCTCTCTCTCTCTCTCTCTCTCTCTCTCTCTTTAATTTGCTAAATAATTGAAGAAATCTAATAAAAGAAGAATCATTTGGGTTTTCCCCTTGTGGGTTTTCCCCTGGTCATTGGACCTAACTCTCAGTGTCTCATATTTGTGCTTAATTTTTTTCATATGATCCTTAAGTTTATGTTCTATCTACAATTGTTGATCGGAAAAGTTGCGAGGAAGAAATAAGCATTCTAAGTAATTTTAACAACATAGAAAATTCAAATTTTTGCAAAGTACATTCATTTTTCTACAAAGTACATTCATTTTTTTGCAAAGTATATTCAACTTTCTGCAAAGTACATTCAATTTTCTGCAAATTACATTCATCTTTCTGCTAAGTATATTTAGTTCTATTTAGTTTTTTGCAAAGAAGATTCAATTTTTTGAGAGTGCATTCAGGTTTTTGCATAGAACTTGTTATCACTTAGAAAGTTTCGCTTGGTTGTGCGATAAATTCCTAAGATAACCATTGAAATCCATCTTATAGATTGAAGGATAGCCACTTCAATCTAGAGAGGGCTCATTTTGGCCTTTACATTGTGGCTAGATATTTAGATAGTTTGTGTTGATGTAGGGTTTGGTTGTTCTTGAAATCAATAGCTCATTGGGTGATGGAGTCAAATAGCTAGGGTTTATACAGGTTTACCAAGATAAATGGCTGTTTGATTAGGATTGATAAAGGCAAGGCGGATAGCAGATCCTAGACCTTTTCCATTTTCTATAGATGGATGAAGAAAAAAGAAGAACAATCCACTACAATAGGGCATATACAGTGAATCCTATGGTAGATTTAGAGGATCAAAATTGGAACCTTTGAAAAACTTAACTTAGAAAATCAAAATGGGAACCTTTGAAAAAATTAACTTAGAGAATCAAAACATAGATGAATTCTAAATCAATTAATCTTTTCCTAACATTGAGAAGGAATACATTCATGAGATTATAAAGGAGAAACTGAGAAAACATAGATAAAGTACATACTAGAACCTACTATTGCATGGATCTTTATATCATTGGACAAAATCTACTGATATTGATAAATGAAATGAAAAAAGCATTCAAAACACATAGACAATTACTATATCTTTTCAGAAAAACCAACCCTTTCGTCATATTCTTGATGAAATATATAGAAAATGCAATAGAGCTAAGCTCCTTGAAGTATGGTAGCAATAATTACAAAATATTTAAATAACTTTAGAGAGTTTAATTGACAAAAATTATAGAAATCCTATCATCTTAGCTACTCAAGTCCCTAATCTGGTACATAATCCCTAGTCAAAACAAAGTTTAAGGTTGCCATATGCTCCTCCTACTGGTATCTTGGAAAAATAGCGAGGTATCTGCTGCAATATAGGATATACAATGGTCTGATGCTTTACAGGCTTGATCTCTTGAGTTAAACTCATGTTCCCTCCTTGTATCCAATTGATGCATGAACCTAGAAATGATGCCAAAACTATATAACTGTTTGCTTCCTTTGCTGCTCGCTTTCCTCATGTTGACTTATACTCCTTTAGCCACAAAATAATCTAATATTTGACTAGAGTATACTAAAACATAATTACTGCTTGATGATTAACCATGAGTAAGCCAAAATGTTGAATATCCATTATAGTTTGGTGCAACAAAATTAGGGTTTGTTGTACCAAAATTAGTATTTATGTTATATTGCCCATGATGTCAATTGATCACTTTTCTGTCTTATGCAACTTGAGCAAGGATGTCCAAATTTCTTTGAGTCCTTCTCACCATTCTAGTAAGTTTTTGTGGAATTTTATCAGCTTTTAGGGTTTTTCCTTTTTTCTTCTCAACATACTCTGTTTTCCTTTGTCTTTTTCTGCTCTTTGAAAATTTCCCTGCTTTTTCTTCTTCATTAATGATGATAACTTCTTTGATCTTAGATTTCTTCATAGCTTTTAAATTTAACCTCATTTTATTAGTAGGGTGAATGTGAGGTATTTTTCCCTGAACTCTAATTTCTATTTCAGCTTACTCATCCTTTGTTTCAACTTTCTGTTTTCCCTTCTTTTTTTTGAGGTTTTTTGTTTTGTTTCTTTCTCCTCTACTATAAGTCTCTATCGGCTTTTGGTATTCCCTCATACACTTCAAACTTTGAAATTTTCAAAGGGACCTCCTCATGTTTCTCAACCTGGTGGTGGCCAGATTCTCCTTGGTTTCCTGAGCTAAAGCTAGAGTAGAAACTCTATTTTGGCTTCTCTTTGACCTTCTAGGTACAGGTGGGTTTGGGTTCCTTTCTCTCATTTTCCTCAAATGTTCTACTTTCTTATTCAACTCATGAGTATATAAAATTTTGATTGGACCATGATGACAAATATCATGGGATTGTAGTTAAGGTATTTTCCTTTCCATAGTGCACATTGTCAACAAATTTGATGTAGGAAATATGGTAAATTCATTTTTCTAAAACATGCTAAGTGACAAAGAAACATCTTGTGATATAGGTAAGCTTTGGAATACCTGCCTTCATAGGTGAAGAAGAGATGAAAAGTTCTAAGTGCAATAAACCATTGCGGTTTTAGCCTACTTTGGAGGACCCCTACATCCCAATACTTATTTTGATAGTTTTCTTTCAATAAGAAATTCAAATATACATTCAACAACCTCTATTTCTTGAACCATCTTTCACCCTCTATTAGCAATCTTGTTGATTCAACAATATACTCCTCTATGACAGGGAACTATAATGTACTAAATCTAGCTATGTTTCCATTTAAGGATAAGATAAAATCATGGCACCAATTGAGGTTATGCCCATTAAAACACTAAAAGACTGGCTCCCAACTTGCATTTCTGAAAAGACCTAGCATTTCAGGGTACACTTCAAAAATACATGCCATTGGGTTCAAACCTCTTCATGTGGCCAGACCGACCCATCTTGCTACTCTTCACGACTTGAAAAATATTTTCTAACCTTGAAATACCCTAACAGAAGACTTCAAGACAATCAAAAACCTTTCTGCACTGAAAAATTGCAAATCTGGGTTTGCTTGAAAAATCGATTTTAAGGAAAACAAGCAAACTAGGGTTTGATTTTAAATGACTCTATTGGGCTAAAAAATGTTGGTAAATGTCATATGATGCAGGAGGAGGACCAATATTTTATAAATTTCCATTTTAGTGCTAAAAAAAGAGGGATTAACAGGTCAAAAATCAAGTTTTAATTTTTTCAAAAAGCGTTATGAAAACATTTCATAGCATTGCGCTACGAAAACATTTCGTAGCGCTAGCCAAAATTTTACTATAGGTCAAAACACTGAGTGAAATTTTGCATAATATTAGGGTTAGGTGAAAGATGTTTAATGAAACATTTACCTAAGCTTAGGAAACCTTACAAAGAATACAACACCTCCTTTACATAATTATGACCTTGCAAAAAGATAGACTTATATCATTGCCTTGAAATGAAGGTGTAAACCTGATGCTAACAATTGGATCCAACGGGGATACTGTCTCCCCAGGAGGCAGTAAAGAACATGTATACCTTGTGCATGATCCATTGGGATGTTCCCAACCAAAATCTAAGCCTATACACTTATTTTTCCAACAACCTAACTTGCAATTGAAAGAAAAGTGAAAAATGACCTCAAACTACTACATATTGCAAAAAAAAACCTGAAACTCATGCTTTCCCTGACAAGATTATTGCACACCTCTATCTATGATAACTTACTGAAAGTATGCCCAATCAGGTGATATTGAATTTCCAGTGCAACCAGGTAAGGAGATGGCCACTCACTAGAATTCTTCTCATACCTTCTGTAAGTAGGCAAAGGAATTTAAAGGATAGCAACTCAAAACGAAAATTGAATCCAAAACTTGGGCTTATAAAAAAAAAAAACTCCACTTCAATGATGACTACAATAGACTGGCCAAAGGATCATGAAAAACATGCAAATTCACCTCTTTTTGATTAGAAAACATAAGATAACAAACTTCATTTACAATTGTTGGTTGTTCTTTCTTTATACCTTGATTCTCAACATCATTCTCAAAAAACATGGCAGTAAACTGCTCATCATTCTCATTAGAACAAAAATCTATACCATCTAGAACATGTTCAAATATGATAGCTACATCATGTGCATTAAAAAAACTCTCTTGCTCATCAAACAATTCTGATCTTGCCTTGTTAACCTTCAATAACTATTTTTGAAAACTGTCAATTTGACTTTTAGATGAATGAAGAGAAATAAGTTCTTCTAAATGATTCTCCCTCGAAAGAAAACACCAATATGAGAACTTTCACAATTCTGATTTTCAGTAATTTCATCATAAGACAAAAACTAAAAAAATGATTGATTTGAACAGGCAACTATTTGACTATCTTAATACTCTTGGTCATATAAAAGTTGACAAACCTGCTGCATATCTTCATCAATTTTAGAGGATGAGTCATGATTGTCTACACCAAGAAGCTAATCTATTTAATTTTTTATTTAAGGGAGAAGCTCTAATCCACTGAAAATTGTTATGATTATCACAACAACTAGTTTCTACTGTTTTGTGTTGAGAATAATATTTGTAAAGGGATTCTATAATTTTATCATCCATATGCTCATGATCATCATAAAGATCTGGCAAGTACTGCATAAAAGACTCACAATAGTTTTGGAAGAGTGAAAAAGAAGGATGAAATGCTGCATAATACTCCAAGAATACTGTGTGGAAATATTTAAGAGAGTATAAGCTACTTGGTTTTAATCTCTCATACCATGATCTAGCTTTGTCTAGTAGGGTAGCCATAAACATATTCATTAAGGAATCCTCATGAAACTTAATCCCAAGCTTATATATATGTCTATGAAACTTAATTAGATGCAAAACCGCATCATCTCCTTCCTGATCATTGAAATTTGGGAGGTATGTTTTCCAGTCTATACAGGGAAAACAATTTGGATAACTAGAAACATGTGAGCAATTCATGGGAGCATGCCTTATAGATACGTAAGCCTCTATGGAAGCAATATTCATATTGTAGAGTCACCAATGACACTTTAAATTCTGGATCTCTCTGACAATGGAGTCACCAAGACAAATCGAACAACCAATCTATTATTTAACCTTATATTTTCCCTCATAAATTAGATCCGATCTTCAAAGTATTTATGGGGAAGATAAACCTTTCAAATCCCCAGTATGGTTGTCAAGATGTTATCACTTAGAAAGTTTCTCTTGGCCATGACAAAAATTCCTAAGGTTCCATGGATCCTCTAGATCCTCCACCACATGATCCTCCAACCATAAAGAGACCACTATGGCTGCGAGATACCTTACCATGTGCTGAACACCATGCTTCCCCAAGAGGAATCTTAAGAGAAAGTAAGAAGCCAAGTTAGTTTAAAGGGTATGTTGCTGCCATGAACAACATAATTAAGGCATAACGATGCACCTTTGAAGAAGATGCAAACAAACAAGTTTGGAAAGATGCCATATCTGAAGAATACGATTCCATCATCCAAAATGATGTTTGGGAAGTGGTTGCTAGACCTCAAGGTAAATTTATTGTCACTTCCAAATAATTGTTTAAGATGAAACATTAATGGTAGTCTTGAAAAATATAAGGCTAGATTTGTAGCTAGAGGTTTCCCTCAGAAAGAGGGAATAGATTATGATGAGATTTTTTCACTTGTAACTTGATATGCTACTATTCAATTTGTTGTTGCCTTAGCTACTAGCTAGGGATGGGCTCTTCACCAAATGCATGTGAAAACTGATTTCTTGCATGGCTTCCTCAAGGAAGAGGTATTTGTGGAACAACCACAAGGATTTGAAGAGCATGACAGGGAAGCTCATGTATGAAAATTGAAGAAAGCCTTATATGGGCTGAAGAAAACTCCAAGATCTTGGTATAATTGCATTGCTAAATACCTGATAAAGCATGGTTTTACAAGAAGAAGTGCAGACCCAAAAATCTACTTCAAGGAAGTCCAAGGTATACTTGTGATTTTGGTATTGTATGTTGATGATTTATTCTTGCTGAGAGAACCTTTTATCCTCCAGTGTAAGAGGGAGTTAGCTTCTGAATTGTAAATGAAAGATCTTGGTTTGATGCACTGCTTTCTAGGCCTAGAGCTAAGACAAAGACCTGGTGAAATTTATCTTTCTCAAGGAAAATATGTTGTTAATCCTCTTGAAATATTTTCTATGGTAGAATGTGAGTCCATCCATACTCCTATGGAAATGAAATTTAAGAAATTATGTGGCAAAGCTGCAGGACCTAGTCTAGAAAATCCCACAGAGTATAGATGACTCATTAGTTCTTTGATGTTTTTAGTAAATATTAGGCTTGATATATTCTTTGTTGTAAACACTTTAATTCAACATATGATTGATCCATTTCATGCCCACTGGATTGCTACAAAACATGTACTCAAATACTTGCATAGAAATATAAATATAGGTTTGGAATATACTGCTAAAAATGTAATACTTCATGGATATACTGATGTTGATTGGGTAGGTAACTCTGCTGATAGAAAGAGCACTTCTGGGTGATGCTTTAGCTTGAGATCTGCCATGATCTCTTGGATGAGTATAAAGTAGAATTCTGTTGCACTGAGTACAACTGAAGATGAGTACATTGCTGCTAGCATGGATAGTTGCGAGGAAGTTTGGCTGAGAAATATTTTTGGGGAACTATTTGAGCAAGTTCCGAAAATAACAATTATATATTGTGATAATAATAACGAGATTCGTGTTGCAGAAAATCATGTGTTTCATGACAAGTCCAAGCATATTGAGATCAAGTATCACTATATCTGAGATATGGTGCAAAGAGGAGCAGTGAGGCTCCATCACATCTCTATTGATGATTAGATAAATGAAATTCTTACCAAGCCTTTACCAAAAGGAAAATTCTTGATCTTTGGAGAGAAACTTGGAATTATGGACACGACCCTTCCGGGAAGTGATCACAGATGATTGAGAACACTAAATTGCCTTTCCTCCCTGTTAGAGCTCACAGGACTAGGGAATGGTAATGAAAATCTCCTGAGGATGAGAGATCTCTTGTGTAGTTTGTTCCACAAGAGTAGGTCTTTATATGCATTCAACCCATAGTTTGGGACATGGGAAGAGCCACCTATCTAACCAATAGGTGTAGTGAGAATTGTCTGTGTGACTTGTCTAGGATGTAGGTGTCCCACCACTTGAAACTTGGTTGTGTTTGATTATTTTATGTGTGACTTGTTTGAGTCTTGTCTATGTGATGTCTATGTTCTATCACATAATTTTTTTAGATGAAAATTGGTTGAGTGTAATCCTTGTCTATGTGACATGTGATGATCCTTTCCTTTCCAAATTTGTGTCAAGTGTATGATTCTTCTTTAGATTGCAAATTTATCGTTATAGATGTTACAAAGAAAATTTGAACTAAGATGAATGAAAGGGATTAGAGGAAGCATAGATCTTTGATGAAAAAATAAATTTGTCCCTAGCTAAGAGGGAGTGTTAAAATTTGATAGCATAGGGATGAGTTTCTCCTAGAAGAAATCATATATTTCAGTTCTGTTTGAACCACCTATAATAAAATTTCATTTCTAACAATTCTAATATGACTTTCCCAAAATAGTAAGTCACATCTCAATTTGGAAGTGACTTTCAAAAGATAGAAAGTCATGTCTAAATGATCAAGGATGATCTTGACATATGGATTCAAATTTAAAATCAAATCAATCATGATTATACAAGTTAATAATTAATTTTTTATCCTTACTAGTATTATTATTATTATGACACTATTATTTATAAAATAGTCTAAGGTCATTAATCTTTAATGGATTAATAAAAATGAATTCTCTCATGAAATAAGTAAATTAAATTGAGAATCTCTTACTTGGAAAATTGAACCTCTCTCTTGGAATAAAATAACAACTCTGCATTTAAAAGACTGTAACTCTCCCTCACTAATTCAATATATGGAAAAAGTGTAACTCCTCCTCATTAAATGCACTTGTAACTCCCTCATTCAATTCGATTTGAAACTCTCACCAAATATTCTCTCATGTCTATGTGTAACTCTCTCTCTCCTTAATTGAAATTGTAACTCCTGAAGACATGTGCACCTGTTTCTCTATTCTTGGGATGAGTTACTCTTCTCCTTAAGTAACTCCTCCCTCATGAAATTTGACTCTCCTATTATTGGCTTAAGGCATGAATTCATTTTGTAACTCCTCTCCTTTCTCATCTATTTAAGTAAGAGAAAGTGAGGGTTGATGTAGCATGCTCATTGTGAAGAAGGAGAGCCAGTGTTGAGTGTGTGCAAGAGAAGTGTGAGAGCAAGTGAAGAGTAAGAGAAAGAGAAGAGCTGGAGGAAGTGTGAAGGACAAGATTTGATCAAGAGAAGGAGGAGATCTTCAAGCAAAGAGCAAGAGCACTTCATATGTAAGTTGGTCAAACATTGGTGAATTTATTCATTCTCTCTCTCTCTCTCTCTCTCTCTCTCTCTCCATTGTTGAACAATTGAAGAAATATAATAGAAGAAGAATCATTTGCATTTTCTCATTGTGGGTTTTACCATGGTCATTGAATCTAACTCTCAATGTCTCATATTTATGCTTGGTTGTCTTCATATGATCCTTAAGATTATGTTATATCTACAATTTATGATATGAAAAGTTGTGAAGAAGAAATTTGCATTCTAAGTAATTGTAACAACATAGAACATTCAATTTTATGCAAAGTACATTCAAATTTATGCTAAGTAAATTCAGTTCCATTCAATTTTCTGCATAAAACTTTCAAGTTTCTGTAATATATATATATATATATATATATATATATATATATATATATATAATATATATATATATATATATATATATATATTATATATATATTTGCATTGAACTTTCAGATTTTAACATGGTATTAGAGCCCTAATGAAGACAAGTGCAAGGAGACCAAAGATCACCTGAAGAGGCCCCACTTGTTGCCAAATGTTTTTTTTAAAATCAAGATGACTTCATCCCACTTCAAGGTAGAAGAGAAGTTGAATGATGCTTCAAACTTTAGTCCATGGAAAGCAGGGCTAGATATCACTCTTGAAGAACACACAATTTTAGAGTATGTTGAAGGAACAATAGCAGATCCACCAGAGAATTCAAGTGTTGTTATTAAATGCAAACATAAAAAGGGTGAAATCAATGTAGGAAAATTATCCTTGATTCTCTTAGTGATAATCTCATTACTTAAATTTTTGGTTTGAACAAAGATAAAGAAATGTATGACAAACTAATTGGCATGTTTACAATTAGTAAGTTGAACTAGATTATTTCCTTGAAGAATCAGCTAAAGGACATTAAGATGAATATAGGAGAGACGGTTCAAGCATAGTTCATGAGAAAGGCTAAAAACAAGATAATTCCTGAGAAAGGCTAAAAACAGGAATAAAATGTCAACAGTTGGTGAAGTTGTACCCAATAAAGAAATGGTGTTGATTGCACTAGGAGGCCTTTCTCCTATTTGGGAGACTTTTATCACCACCATCAACAATATCAAAACTATTCCCACATTTGATGAGCTTCTAAGAAAATGTATCCAAGAGGAGGCTAGAATGATCTCTAGAGGGAGAATTTCACATCAAGAAGAAGAGTAACCTATTTATTTTACTACTTAATTAACCAAATTTGAAGGAGCTCATGTGTTGGGAACACTTTGCTTAGCAGCAGGTCTATTTTTTGGGTCATGGTTCTTGGTGGCCTATTTTTATTGAATTGGGATCTAGGAGGATAATTAAGTGATGGCCTCATATCCTTCTCTAGAATGGTCAATCTTTTCATCATAAGAAGTATTCCTCAAATAATTTCATTGGTTTTTTTACTTTACCAAAAATTTAAGCAAAATATAGAAACTCACTTTGGTAGGGTCAAAATGATTCATGGATCTAGACTTGGTGTCAACTTTTGCTCTAGAGTTAAAGATTTTTTTTTTAAAGCTAAACTGTTATCATAAGTGTTGATAATGTAATCTTTAGATTGAGAAAGAGTGGTAGGACCTTTTCCCTCAAAATGAAGCCAAATTTTCCCTCAAAAGCACTAGTATATTGCAATGAGATAGGATGTTATGAGGGATTAAGGTTATCATGAATCATTTTGACCAAATTGTCAAATATTTGGTTAAATGATTCAACATTTTCAACCTTTCTATGCTTAAACTCATGAAATTGGGCTATCAACAACCTTCAATCCTTCCTAGTTTCCCACCTTTTTTTGAAACCCTCATGGAATTCATCCTAGGTTTTGATGCCCTTTCTAGGTAGGTCTTTGACCCAATATTCAACAATTTCTTTGAAATATAGTGCAAAAACTCTCATGACACCATCCTCATATTCAATATTAAAGCCACTCATATACTTATAAAATTTATCTATATATTCTTCATTTGTGATTACATTATCTCTTGAGAATTCATGAAACCATTATGTTAGGCTAGGTATTGGTAACTCCACGAATTGGTGCTTTCTATTAAGAAAATTATTAATATATATATGAGGAGAGTGAGAAACTTTGGATTCATATTCCAATGTCTCTTCATCTTCTTATTTTTGTATTTACAATATTTACAATATTTTTCCAATCCATAAGGATTAGGTGTCAACATTCCCCTCCTTAATCTGAAGGGATGTTTGTAAGTCCAAGCATCATTTTGAATCTTCTTTTCTCTTCTAGGCAATTTGGTGAAAATGTCTGCAACCTACTCAATTAGGGAAAAATGGTGTAGGTGAGTCATATTGGTCTCAACATGATGACGAATCAAAGGATACTTTGTATTCATATGCTTGGTTCAATCATGGAACTTGGGATTCTTGGTAAATTTTATTGTAGAAGTATTGTTAATCAAAAGAGGAGTAGACTGCACTTTTTTCTCCTACAAATATTCACTAATTTTCCTGAGCCACACAATTTCCTTTTTTTCTTCTGCAACTACCACATATTATACCTATGTTGTGGAATCTCCCATAACCAACTATTTGCGTGACCTCCAGGAGATAGCTCTTGATCCAAGACTCATAACACAACTTGAAGTAGATACTCCATTTTATTTATCTCCATCAAAGTCTGAATCAAAGTATCCAATCAAGCTGAAGTCATCCACCTATGTATACTTGAGTCCAAAGTCTTGTGTTCCCTTCAAATACCTTAGAAATCCTTTTGCAATAGACCAATGATGCTCACGAGGTTTTTCATAAGCCTACAAAGAAATCCAACAACAATGAAATGTACGGTCTGGTAGTAGTTACGTAATTGAGACTTCCTACGAGTTATCTGTACTTTTTTGCATCCTCAAATTCATTTCCTTCTTTTGATGTTAGCTTTAAATTTTGTTCCAGTGGAGTGGTCAAAGGATTGCATTCAACCATGCCAAATTTGTTCAATAAATCTACAATGTACTTCTTTTGAGAGAGGAATATAAACTTTGATGTTGGGTTACTTCAATACCTAGATAGTAGTGAACATATCACAAATCCATCATCTCAAAATATTTCATCAATTCTTTCTTTATGTATGCAATGTAATTTTCATTTTTCCTTGTCATCAATATATCATTTACATACACCACAAGATATACAAAAAAGTTTCCAACTTTATTCACAAATAAATTTGTATCATGTTAAAATTGGAAACTAGGGCCAAACTCCATGTGGGTCATCTTATTTATGGCAGATAATATTTTTCTTGGATTCCTCTCATCGAGAGGTGTAGGATTGATCTAACAATAATCCGATTTTGACAAGTATTTATGGAGATATGAATTTATTTGTATTTACTTGACAAATTGTCAAGGTCAGGCACCAAATAAATGTGTGGCACACATGCTCAGCATTTCATATAAATACAAATGAGGTTGAGGCATTATTCCATCATCTCATCTCACTCATTCTTTTCTCTCTTTCCTTAGCATTGGGTTTAAACACAAGGAGCGGCTCATATGTCGAAAGAAGGAGGACATAGAAGGGCAAGGAAGGAAGATGCAGAAGCTATAGGTCATCTCGTTGACCAACGTGGACATTTCAGGGCTGTAGTTTTGGTGTGGCTGCCTCTCCTAGGCAAGCCACAAAATTTGGCACAAAAAACCGTGGCATTCTGACCTCTGGTTTGATCAGCGTTGACTGCCCTAGTTTGTGGCAGTAGGTTGACATCAGTTGACTATAGTTTGAATGGGTTTTTTAGACTATTTATGGGTTGCCTCTTCTTACTGTTGGAGGCCTAGATGATTGGGCAATTGACCAAGCATATTGAAAGTCAAATTCATCTTGTTTGACAAAATTTGACTTTCCTGGTTATGGTTTTCTGCTGCTATCATAAAATTACAGATTTATGTATTTGTACTACTTCTCTCTCTGCTGAACTATTGAATATTATAGAAGAATTGATCAAAGGGTTTCCCCACATTGGGGTTTGTCCTTGGCTAGCCACCACATATGGTGTCTCTTGTCTTGGCTTGTTTTGTGTCGATCTATTAATGTTCTATCTACATTTTACTATGTGTTAATGTGATTGCTAAATAGTGGCTAATAAGAAGAAATTGAAGTAAACTTCTCTAAGAATAGAACATACCATAAATTAACATGGTATCAGAGTTGAGGTGAAGATAAAGCCCAAGCAAGAGAAAGAGAAAGAGCAATCACCGAAGGCTATTGAAGCAATCCTAAAGACTTCATGGGGTCCTCATCACACTTCCCCATTGAAGACAAGCTCCATGAGAAGTCTGACAATCACGGATGGAAGATGTCTCTCGATCTAACATTGGAAGAGCAGGAAGTATTGGATAATGTGAGAGGTAGAATCATTGAGCCTCCATCAAATGCATCCATTTCTGCAAGGAAGAAGTGGACCAGGGGTGAAGTCAAAGCAAAGAAGATCATCTCAGACTCTATTGACCCACCTGGTGGCCTACGTTTTTGAGTTGACCACCTCCAATGAAATATACGATAGAATAATAAGCTTATTTAAATTTAGTGATGCAAATCAAGTTTTGTTCCTTAAGAATAAGTTGAAGGAAATTAAGAAGGGAAAATATGAGAGTATGAAAGGCCACTTCTTAAGGATCATCGAGATCAAGAATTGTCTCCTATCAATTGGGGAAGTCATTGTTTAGTCAATTTAGTGTCCTAAATTGCTTGCATAAATTATCAACCGAGGTTCGTAAGCTGATGAAGTGTAGTGCACTGTATGTGCTTAGGTAACGCTCCTTACTTCGTTGCTTTGTATTTTTATATTGTTTTGGGGGTTTCTTTTCTTTGATTCCTAATGATGTACAAAATAAACTATGAGAAACTGAATCTAAACCTCCTAAAGGTGAACCAAGAGCTTAAAACTAGTCAAAATCTAAGTTAAAAGAAGGAAAAATAGAGCATATGTCCTATCTTATCATTAATCCTAAGTCATGAATGTAATTCTTAAAATTAAAAGGTGAAGTTGTAAGGCCTATTGAAATAAATACAGAGAATGAAATTAAATGAAGCACTTCTAGTTACTCTAACCTAAATTTTGAAAGATAACCTTCTTGAGATGGAATGCAAGCAACTTTCTGTACTTCATGATCTAAAGAACTAAATAAAAACATACAGAAGGTAACTGATTGGTTTCAACCATTGTGTAGAGTGAATGTTTAACGATTTAGTTTAGGATGGGTATCAACTTGAAATGGTGATAAAATACATTCATTAACACAATGTATTAACAATCTGAACTAGAAAATGAATAACAAAAATAGTGAGTAAACTAATCAACAATGCATTCTTATTACTTTCAACCTTACTCTGTTTAGAAACAAAGTCATTTCCTTTTATGAAATGGATTGGAGAAACAAGACTTCACAATTGAGTTCTAACATTATGCTACTAATTAAAACTAAAAGAAATCAAACTACAAGAAATCAACCTAAGTTAGAAATACTGCTAATAGAAAATGGTGAAATTAAAACTGAACAGAAAACAAATGGAAATAAAACCTCCTTCAGTGCAGGGGCCCTCTGCAATTGACTGGGTTGAGTTGCTAACTAATTGAAAATGCTCTTTCAAATGATCATTGGTCAACACTCAACTTTATATTATAAACAAGAACAAAGCCCAAAAATACAGAGCTGAGAGTCTGAACTTAATACATCAAAAAATTTGAACCCCTCTCGGTTTTGTACAACTATTATTTAAAAGAAAATATTCATAACTATCTTTGAGGAAAACTAGCTACAGGTGGCCTATACATATTACAACAAGACTTCATAAATGTCTAATCAGCTACAGGTGACTTGAATTCGAGCAAGATGTTTGCACAGAACCGCTAACATAGGTGGCTGATCCGAGTTAATGTTGCAATATAACTGTTGGATTTATTAATTAACCATGAAAGAGTAGACGAAGAGTCCTATTGCTTCCAGGTATCATATATTTGACTCCACCTTTGAATACGATCTTGAGCTTGCTTCCCTGTCGATCTGAGCCGAGCGACTAGGACAGAATCCATGTGGAGACGATTCTAGAGATGCCCATGTGGTCGGTTTCTTCATTTGACACTTGGAACCTACCAGACCATAGAAGTAGCTATGGAATACATAGTTAGCTGTAGAATAGGCTGTGTTCTATAGCTAATTTGCAGAAACCTATTCAAATAGCAAAAGCATAAAAATATAACATGTCAATCATTTAATGCCCTCCTTAAGACAAAATATATCATTTATCATTGATGAGGATCTATAATATTATGGAAAAGCAAGGGAAATAAGTGAGAAAAACTGTCAAGGAGAGGGTAATTATGAGGTTCAACATACCCCCACTGCAAAATCATTTCATGTGCCCATGCAATTTGCTAAAAATGTGAATTCTTCTTTCCTATTGAATTTTCTCAGATACCTTTGCTAGTACATCTAATTTTCTTCTTTTGCTCCTCTTTGAAGTGACTGCCATTCTGGGTTCCTTCATAAGAAGCCTGTATTTAAGGTTGATGACTGTTTTGTTCAAGCCTCTATTCTTCCTCTTAAGCTTCTTATTCTTCTTATACCATAGCCCTAGGTGCAGTATTGTATTATCATGAATAACCTTATCCAATTTACTTTGTTCCCTCAAGGTTTCATTTTCTTTCTTGATATGTCTGTTTGATATCTATAACTCATAGATTTCCTGTTTGAGAGAGTCAGTTAGAGGTTCTTGTGGATTGAAAGAGGGTTATAGATTGGCTAAGGATTCTAGATCCATTGAGGCATTTTTCTTCTCTAGTGATTCTATATAATCATATATTTGTTGCTACACTAGGTCTATGCCTGGAGATCCTTTGCTGGGGCTGCCTTTGAAATATTGTTCAAGAGAATTTTGAGGACTGTGTGTAAATGGAACATGGTCAGAAGATGGTACTGGGGTTTCTTCTTCTAGATTTATGAACTCCATTCTCTTTGATGATACCTTCTTTACCATACCTCGAAGTCTAGAGCTCCTTCTAGGATGTAGAGGGCTTATGTTCTCCTCCTTTGTACCCTTTTTCTCCTTCCCTATATTTTCTTTTCTCTTGATTTGTTTCCTAATCTCTATCAATTTTTCAGAGATTAATTGTTCATCATCTTGTTGTAATAAAGATTCAGATTTGTTTCCAGTAATTCCACCAGCTTTCTTTTTCATCTTCCCTTTTTGCTTGATATGCTCCCTGATCTCTATCAAATTTTCAGAGACTAGCCCTTCATCATTATTTTGTGTTGAGGACTTAAGTTTTCTTTGAATGGTTATTCCAATATTATTTCTCCTACTCCTTCTGATATTACCCTCTTCAGGTGATTCTGGTGCCTCTTGGAAATAGTTTCTTATCAGGAAATTTTCCCAAGTACCTCCTATTCTTTTTAAATGAAACTCAACCAGTATTTTTACCAACCCATGATGGTACATGGTTGCATCTATGAATTCTATTTTAGTATATACATTTGAAGCCATCCTTATTAAACTATTTAGTAGGAAGAAAGGGAGGTTGGTGTCTCCATTTTCTAGAAATTTCATCAATAAACATATATGATAGACATACATGCACCCGAATCTCCCCTCATAGGTAATGAATTTCTGTAATATCAAAAGCGTGTTTCTCCATTTACTTTTAAGTTCTAAAATAGGAATTCCTTTTCTAAACACAGAGACATCCATAGTTGGGTCCCTAAGGATTACTTTCCATGATTCACTATGGAATTCCTTGTTTTTGAACCATCTCTCACCATGTCTTGGCATTTCTGTAGCATCTGCTATGTAGGATTCTGTTACTACAAACTTAATGTCACCAATTTCTACTTTTGTACCATCAAATGATCTAGCAAAAGATTTTGTGATCTCTTTGTGGAAGCCATCAAATTTTCCAATGAAATTGAACCATCTACCCTTCTGCTACATCTCTTTGAGTTGTGGGGATCCCTCCATATATTTTGCTCCTATTGGCTCTGTCCTGACAATGAGTCCTGTGGCTTCTGTTTTGCAGATTTTCTTAACCTTTACAATTACTCTCCTAGTCTATGAAATGGACTGACTGTGGGTATGGTGAAAAATAACTATGGGTTTGTGTGGAATAAGTAGACAGTGAGGGTTTGGAGAGACGTGGATACATTGGTCACATCGTAGTCATGACCATTAACAAATGGAGTTATTAGGGACCGTTTAGGTACAGAGTATGGAGAGTGTAGCAGAGATGTGGTATGATGAAGTGGCAGTCAAATCAAATGATATCTTGTTAAGGAGACATACGATTATTCATATTATACATGCCTTATCTTCTTAACTTGCTGTTTGAAATAAATTTTGCATTTTACCTTTAGAACTTAACCTTTTGCTTGATAACTCTTTTGTTGTTGATCCATAGGTACCTTTGGCATGTTTGGTCTCCAAAACTTGATTCTTCAATTTCCTGCATTCATGATTTATTTGTGAGCTGTACAATTGTGCCAGAGCCGATAAATAAGTTGTTGCTGCAGAATGGAATCAACTGCAGAATGTGAAAAGAAGGAAAAGTGAAGTATGGCTATGGAATATGAATGTAAAAATGAAATGGAAATGGGTTATGACAATGAGATGAAATGATATGTAAAATAAAATGGGAAATAGGGTGAAATGGAGTAAAACTATAAAAGTAAAATGTAAATGGAATATGATAGTGAGATGAAATGGAACTGTAAAATAAAATGAAAATAAAATGAGATGGAATGAGACTATGAATTTGTAGACTCTAAACTGTAAATAATTGTAGCTTTTTGTCACTACTTATTACAGAAAGGAAATGGAAAATATAGGATGTTAGAAACCTCTGATTTTCACCCTGTACTTTCTGTATAAGTATGCCAATCAATGATAGGTTTTCAAACTCATACAATTTATTATTTATATATATATATATATATATATATATATATATATAATATATTATATATATATATAATATTATATATATATATTATATATATATACATACATACATACATTACATACATACATACATACATACATACATATATATATATATATATTTTTTTTTTTTTTTTTTCTTTATTAAAAATAAAGACTAAGCTAGTGGAGAAGAAGAATTCTTCTTCACTAGCTTCATTTCACAATTATTCTGGAAAATCTTAATGAACTCCTCTCTTTAAATTGGTTTTTGATATATCTTCAACCGATGACCATTCACAAGAAGAGGTATTTTTCTTCCATCTATTGTCCTTATCCTTACTACTCTGTTATTAAAGACTTCTTCAATCTCATATGGCCCAAGTCAATGCGTTTGAAACTTCCCATGAAAATCTTTGAACTTTGAATTGAACAACAGTGCCCAATCTCCTACTTGAAACTCATTCTCCTTGATATATTTATCATGCCATTTAGCCCTCTGTTGTTGGACTATATTGGTTCTTTGAACTGCATCTTGCCTGATTTCATCAAGCTCATTGATTTGCTCCAATCTATGTTTCTGTGCCTCTGATAAATCTAGTCCCAATTGGAATGCCATCTTGAAGGTTTTGATTTGAAACTCTATAGGGAACAAGAATTATTTCCCATAAAAAAGTTCATAGTGTGTGTGTCCCGTTGTGTTCCTCCATGTAGTTCTATAAGCCCATAAGGCTTCAGGAAGCCTTTCTGCCCAATCTCTTCTATGTAGATGCACAATTTTAGTGAGAATTCCTTCAATCACCTTATTTATAGATTCAACTTGACCATTTGCTTGTGGATGATAGGGGGTATATTTCCTATGTTTGATCTTGTAATCTTCCACAAGATTCTTCACCATTTTAGATATAAATTGAGATTCGTGATCTGTCACAATTTCTCTTGGAACACCAAAACGAGTGAAGATGTCCTCATAATGAAAATTAACTACAAATTGTTCATTAGCAAAAGGCAATGCTTTAGCCTCTACCCATTTAGTGACATAATCAATGCATACCAATATATACTTATTTTGCTTAAATGGGGGATTAATTGGTGCAACAAAATCCAAGACCCATTTTTCAAAAGGTTCAATGAGTACTTGAATTTGTAGTGGCATTTCATTTGAAGAAGCATGATTTCCTACCCTTTGGCAGTTGTCACACCTCCTGAAATATTCTTTGGCATCTTTGAAGATGGATGGCCAATAATATTCTAAATAAATGATTTTATAGGCTGTCCTCTTGTCAGCAAAGTGTCCACCACACGGTTCATCATGCAATGCTTTAAGAATGTCAAACATTTCATCTTCCCTTACACATCTTCTGATCATGAGATCCGGACCTGTTTTATACAATTCATTAGTGATCCATGAGTATCTTTCACTTATTTGAATGATTTTTCTTTTCTCTCTAGGAAACAAATGTGAAGGCAATTTCCATGTGACTAAGTAATTGGCAATATCTGCAAACCAAGGGGTCTGAGTAGTCACTGCAAAAAGATATTCATTAGGAAACTTATCTTCAACCGGAGTGTCATCTTTGATACTTTGAATTCTGGACAAGAAATCAGCAACTGTGTTTTGTTTTCGAGGTCTATCTAACACAATAATATTGAATTCTTGCAAGAGTAATAACCATATTATAACTCTACCATTAATAATAGGTTTATTCATTAAGTATCTAATTACAGAGTGATTTGTATGAACAAAGGTTTCATAGCCTGTTATAATGTCTGAACTTATTGATTGCATGAACAACAACTAAAAATTCCTTTTCAGTTACAATATAATTTAACTCAGTGGGAGTCAAATTCTTCCTTGTATAATAGATGGCATAGGGAATCAAATCTTTTTGTCCTAATACAGCTCCCAAAGCTGTATCTGAAGTATCTATTGAAATGTGAAAAGGTAGTTTCCAATTTGGACCTCTCAAGATGGGTGCTTCAGAAATTCTTGCTTTTAAAATCTCAAATGCTAACTAGCAATCAGGATTCCAATTTAATTCATAATCCTTGGTGAGTAATTTGAAGAGTGGGGATGCTATTTTAGTGAAATTTTCTATAAATCATCTATAGTATCTTGTAAATCCTAGAAAAATTCTAACATCCTTTCGGCAATTTGGAATTGATAATTTAGAGATGACTTCAACTTTAGATTTATCAACTTTAAACATCATAAACATTTTTCATGGCTTAGTGAAAGATTTTCTTCCTTACATCTCTTAAGAACTTTTTCCAAATTTTCCAAAGCTTCTTCAAATGTATTCTCATAGACTGTAAATTCATCCATATATACCTCTACACAATCATGTATTAGATCAGAAAAAATTCCTAGTACTGCTCTTTGGAATGTTGTAGATGATTTACATTATCCAAAAGGAAGTACTCATTAGGCATAGGTTCCCCATGGACAAGTAAATGTGGTTTTATCTTGATCTTTAGGTGCCACTTGAATCTGATTATAACCACTAAAACCATCCAAGAAAGAGAAATACTTCTTACCTACTAATGTATCTAACACTTGATTTATAAAGGGAAAAAGAAAATGATCTTTAAGGGTAGCTTTATTCAATTCTTGATAATCAATGCACACCCTCCATTTACCGTTCTTTTTAGGCACAATCACTAAAGGGGAAGCCCGTTGGCTGTCTGAAATTGGGTAAATGAAGTTTACATTCAACAATTTTTGCAGCTCTTCTTTCACAATTTCCCTAAGATTTAGATTCATCCTTCTTTGAGGTTGTCTGATAGGTTTACAATTTTCCTCAATGCAGATGTGATGTATACAAGTCTTAGGACTAATTCCTTTCATGTCAATATATTCCCATGCATATGCGGCAAAATTTTGTTGTAATGTTTTGATTAGCTTTTCTGTTGTAATTTCTCCAAGTTATTGTTTATATTCACTCTTCTCCTTGGAAAGATTTCAATTGTAGAGCTACCAAATTCTTCCATAGAATAAAGAGACATATGCCTAGGTGACAAATATTCAATATTGGATTTTTCTTGGAAGTGACCATGTTCATATTCTGGAGATGGTTCAAAATTTTCCATTGTATTCAAGATTTGACTATCTTCACTAATATTTGAAATAGTAAAGAGAGGTTGAATGTCATTTTCATCATCAATCCATTCTTTGTCATCTATTTCCATGATTTTTCTTGCTGGAGGATATAGAGAAATTTCTTTGTTGAATTCCCATCAGAAATATACATGTCAAGAGATCAGATCTACAACTAATGAAAGCATTAGCTGTGGCCAGCCAAGGTCTTCCTAATATAAGTGGATGTCCTCATAAATTGTTCTTGGGAGCTAAAATCATAAAATCAACAGGGTATTCCCAAGAATCTAAGGATACTAAAATATCTTCTAACACACCATCTAGTTTGATTACAGATCTATCTGCTAATTGCAGTAATATAGGTGTGTAAAGAAGATTAGGAAGCTTGAGCTATTCCATGGTTTGTTTGCTCATGATGTTTATAGCTGCTCCTAAATCAATCAATTTATTTGGAATTTCAACTCCATTGATATGTGTTTTCCCAATTGGACTTCCTGGATCTACATATTTTTGTATGGCAATTTTTCCCATCATTATATATGTTATTTTTCCTACTAGGTGAATTTTTTTTGTTTCTTTTGCTTTTCTTCCTGGTTTCTTTATGCTCAACTCCTTTATTGTTTTAGCTAGGATTGGAATCCCCTTAATGGCTTGTAACAAAGGGATTTTGATATAAAAAATTTTCAATTCATCTAGAAAATCATATTAGACAACATAATCTGCTTTTGTACTCCTTTATCAACTTGTAATATTTCAGGAAAAGGAGGTGCAAAAGTAGATACTGGTTGCTCAATGATAGGAGTTGAGTTCACTAGTTCTTTTTGTTTTTCATTTTTAGTATTTTGGTTTTGGAGAGATGTTCCTTCAAAAATTTTATTGGGTTGTAGAGAATCTTACTCAGAATTGTCTTCTTCCTGAATAACTATAGAAGGCCTTTCCTTTTCTAATATCCTACCAGATCTTAGTTGAACATCATTGAGATCTAGTGGAGTGATCATATAAGTTGGAAATTGTTGTCCTTCCACCATGTAAGTATTTTGATGATTTTTATTGTTAGGGTTTGGTAATGGTTGGGAAGGTAGCTGATTTGGTCTCTTCTGAAATGGTAGTAAGAGTTGAGGTTTTGGTTTTGTTGTGGAATATATTGTGGATTTTGTTGTGGAAATGGTAGTGAAAGTTGAGGGTTCTAATTTTGAAGTTGTGGCTGCTGATTTTGTTGTGGAATTTGTGGGGGAGGATAATTTTGATATGATGGAAGATATTGATAATATTGAGAAAATATTCCATAAGTATTTTGTACTCCTTGAGCCCAAGGTTGAGATTGAGATTGAGGTTGAGGCCAAGGTTGCTACCAAGAATTCCAATTTGGTGGGGGTTGAAGATACATTGGATTGTTAAATCGCTGATTTTGTGGCCCCTGCCAAGGTCTTCTAGGGACAAAGCAAAGAGATTCTAATAAATTTGGAATTGTTTCTTCTTGGAAAACAACCTTAAGACCTAGAATTGAAGGACAACCCTTGGTCTCATGGTTTTCTGAACAAATCATACAAGTCTATTTGATTTTTGCATCCAAAGGACATTCTCTTAAAGCACGTTTATTTATTTATTTTTTTTCTGCTTTTGGGATAGAAAATAGCTAAAGCATCAGCCTCGGTTTTCTACTTGTTTTGCAACTTAAGGGTGTCTATTTTCTCACTAAGGCTCCCTAGAATATCTGTTTTGAATTCATCAAGCATATTCCCAATTTCTGCCCTACTCACTAATCCAGTTGCAGACTTATTCACTCTAACAAGAGAAGGATCTCTTGGACCTTTCCCAGTTTTGGATTTCCCTTTTGAGAGATGAACAGATAATTCTCCTATGTCACTTAATGGGATTTGAGAGATGTCTCCCTTCCCCATCATGTTAATGATATCTATCCACTCATCTCTAATGGCCGTTTTTTTTAACAAGGTTGGGTAGTTAATATATTACCAAAAGATTTGATGGAGCAAGCTCCTATTACAATAGACTGTAACATGAAAAAAATCTAATCCATGAGATAAGAACACAGTCTATTCTCCTAAGCTTGTGTTCAAAACTTCATGTATTTTTGTGAGAATTCTACTATATTGCCTAACAAACTGACCTACTAGAAAGATAAATTTACATGTCATGGATTCTCTCATAGATTTTCATGGCTTGTAGACTGATTTCTCTCGAGTTCAGTTCCATTTGATTTGTTTGTTTGTTCTTCCTTTGTCTCTACTTACTGCTCCTTGTTTTGTTGTGCTTCCTGGATTTTTTTTTCCTTAGATACTTCTTCTTCCGCTGATGTTAAGCACTTTCCTATTGTCATACACAGGAACTGTTGGATATCGGAGATCAATGGATGAGATTGTCGGATGAATAGAGGCTAAGATTAAATCACATAGATTAGAGTCAAGGGATGAACGATGGATATTAACCAGAAGCACTGGAGGAAGAGGAACCTGGAGGAGTCGTCGTAGCCATCAATGGTTGAAATCTATGGTCATCGAGCACGAACAAGTCCAGATGTTAACCAAAATAAAAGTGGATTTATATGTGGATGTGGTATTTCAAGCGGGGTAGAAACCAAAAGTGGTGAAAGGAGGTGGCTGCCCAATTCCACTAACTGAGCGACACGTGGTAGCGGAGGAGAGAGAGAAAAATAATTTTTGGGTAGGTATTCTCCATGCTTGATATCAACCTGAAATTGATGTGGACTATCAGATCCATTAAGTACAGATCGATGGAGGAGGATTGTCGCACAAGTTTGATTAATTAGGCTAAGTGACCACTGTCAGATTGCTCACTAGATCAATGGTCCTAATTTGATCAGAGGTTGGAGAAAAGAAGGAGAAGCACAACAGAAATGGCTTGGGAGTGTGGACCCATTGAATATTATAGTTGCAGGTGAATGATTTTTTGAAGTCTAATTTAAGCACTCAGTCGGGTTTTTCCCATGTATTCCAATAGAGTTGAAGTGCCTGTGAATGACATAATTGAAGGAAGACCAAAATATGGTTATAACGGTTAGGAAGGAGGGCTGAGAAAATGGGAGGGGAAAATGGAGGGCGTGGATGCTCCAAAGGGATTTACGCTACAATGTATCATTGAGTGGAGGGAGTGAAGGGAATAAAGGGATACAGGGTAAGTGAGCTGGGTAAGAAGAAAGGTGGGGGCTTAAGATGAAGTTTGCGTGTTGAACAGAGAAAACACTGCGGGCTATTAGAGAAGACAAGGAGGGGCTTTGAAACCAAAGTAACACTATACTAACATGGAAAATGAAACTTTCTTCACTAAGATTGCTACTGCGATTTTCGTGAATGTACCCTACATTCTTGTAGTTCTTTAACGCAGCTCGAGACCTACCTTCGATGAGATAGATTGTAATGTGGTTCTTATGACCAGGATTGCAATATTCCTTCCTGCTGTTGCTCATACGGGAGTTTGAAGTTTCATGATTTCTCCTTTGCATTCCCATGATTTCCTGGCTGTTACTACATTGATATGTCCTTTGTTGTTTTTTGACTATTATTTTTTGATTTGTTGCTTTTATCATTTTAATTTTTCCCTTGGTTTGATGAGCTTTATACTTGTGATTTTTGCTGATTATTAAGGAACATAGTTGTGATATTCCTCGTGGTTTTCATGGACATGCCATTCATTTTTTCCCACTGCTTGGTTTGCAAAATAATCCACCTGTTGATTGTGAATTCTCAAGACATGTCTGAAGATTACTTCACCAGAGCCTTCCAAGTTCTTCCTGATTCTTCTAAAAATGATGTTCATGAACTCATTGCTTGGATTTTTTTTCTCGCCATTGCCTCTATTATTATGGCCAAGTCTCCTATTATGATAGGATTTTGAATTTCTATTTTTTTGATTATTCTTGTTCCCATCAACAAGCTATATGCTTCTGCCTTATTATTTGAGATTTGTCCCAATCCCCATTCATATGTGACATCTTCTTTCCCACCAGGATCGAGAATTATTCCCCCTGCCCTTGCCTTTCTCGGATTATGCTTTGAGGCCCCATCAAAGTATGGACAATATCTATTCTGATTTTTCCTCTTGCTTGTTAGTTCCTCTTCACTTATTCTTATTTTCCATATATTTAGTCAATTTATCTTCCTCTGTCCTTTTTGTCTATTATTATTTATTATGGCTTTGCTAAGCCAATCTCGCTCTTCCTGTTGAGGAGTGTTATAATCTGTTGGTGCTTTTCCTTTGACGTTGAGGATTTCATAAGTTAATCCCCACGTTTTTGAGAGGGTCTTCCCTATCCTTGGAATTTGATTTTTGAAAATGAACTTGTTTCGTGTCAACCAAATTTGCCAACATAGGACTACTGGAATGCATTTCCATATTCTTTGAATTGTGACTTTCTTCTTTGTTGTGTATGGGTAGGCCTTCTCAAAGGTCTGAAGAAAATCCAACAAGGGCTTTTCAAAGTTTATTGTTATTTCCAATGGACTTATCAACTGTTGCTGACATTCTTTGGCAAAAGTGCATTCTTGGAATAAATGCTATATATTTTCTTTAGCCTACATGCATAATGGGCATCAAGTTGGGCCTTGAAAGCCTTTTTTTTAAAAGTTTTCACTGGTCAATATTTTGCCTTTTAAAAGAGTCGAGATGAACATTTTGATCTTAGGCAGACTTTCTGACTTCCATGCTATTTCCAAAGAATCCCAGTCTTGTTGATTTGGTTGTTCTTGAAGGATTTTATATCCAATCCTAACTGTGTAATGTCCTCTGCTTGGGTCCCAGAGATAATCATTTTCCTCATCATGGTGGATTGGCACTGCCTCTTTTAGGAGCTGCCTGATTTTTCTCCATTTCCCTTCTAGATTTGCCAGAATTGCTGAGATTTTCTAGTCTTGCCACTCCTTTTGGTTCCATTGAGAGATTGAGTGTAAAGTATTGAAACCTTTACCTTTCATCCACTCTTGTATGTCTTCAATTTCTGGATGAGTCTATAGTGGTTCTTTTCCCATGATTCTATCCTCCCAAATTGAAATTGTTTTTCCATTGCATGGGATTTTAGAGATGTATCCACTCATTAATGGAATTATTTTTTTAACTAGCTTCCACATTTGGGTGCATTGTCTTATTGGGATATTTCCATTAAGTAGTTTTTTCCTGGTGCCATCCATGTATTTTGATATAAGAGTCTTTTTCCACCAACTCTCTTTTCCTGTAATTAGTCTCCATACTATTTTCATTCCTAGTGCTACATTCATGAGCCCAGGTATCCATATTGATAGGCCTCCTTGTTCATAAGGTAGTACTACTTGCTCCCACCTGACCAGGGTAAATTTTTTGTTTTCTTGCTTCCCCCCTGCCACAAAAAGCTTCTTAATATTAACTCCATTTGTTTGTGGGCACTTGCTAGGGAAATGATTATTGCATATTGGTAGATAGGTAGTGCTGCAAGGAGTGCTTTGATTAGTATTACCCTTCCTACCATATTTAGCCACATCATACCCCAACTTTGTATTTTGTTTTTCATTTTTTCAATTTGTTTAGTCCATATTTCTGCCTTCATGTTCTCTTTTGAGATTGGAAGTTCCAGGTAAAAGAAATGTGACCATTTTTCCTGTACAGGGATGTCTAAGATTTGTGAAATCCTTTGCATAGATTCTTTGAGATCTCTAATGGATTTTAATAGAAGATATTTTAAGTTATATTTATCTAAATTATCCATCTTTTCTTTTTTCAAGTTATAGTTGAATCTCTCAATTAAATCCTCCAAATTTTCATCCTCTCTTTGTATCATTTTGAAAACTTCATCATTGTTATTGGTAGGCATGCAATAATCCAAATACCTATCCAAAAACACTTTCTTCATGTCATTCCATGTTCTAATGGACTAAGTGACCAACCTCGTGAACCACTTCAAAGCAACTCCTTTCAATGTTGAAGGAAACAACTTAAGTTTTTGAGAGTCTTCTAAGTATCTAGGTTTTGCATAAGACTTCAAACTCAAATAAAAATGTTTTAGGATCCTAACTTTTTAACCCATGGAAATTTTGGAGGACAGAAGGTGAGATATTTTTCATTGTGGAATTTGTTTCTTCATCAACAATAGGGAATCCTAAAGAATGAACTATTTCCCTATTTCCTGTGCCTCCTCCATTATTTCCTCTACCTCCTCCATTATTTCCTCTACCTCTTCCTCTACCCCCTCCTCCAAACAGTGTGAATTCTCCATCCTCTCCTTCTTCTGCCATTATAGTTTCTTTAGAGTCAGTATAAGGTTCAATCTGCAAGGTTACTTTCTCTTCCTCTGGTTCCTCTATTAATGGTATGTGGGAGAGAGGTTCTATTTCTTCTTCCTCACTAGGTATTCCTAATTCTTCAACTAAAATGTGCTCCCCTGTGAAGGTGAAAAAGGCTACTCCTTATGTTGGAGACCCAATATTTTTCTCCTCTAGGAATACCTCATTAGATGAAATAAGAGATCCTTTTGATTGGATTTTTGACCTTAGAACTTCAGGAGTTCTATGGCTAGGAGTATGAGCTTGAGATGGAGGTGTATCTCTTCTTGTTCTTGGTGGATTAGGTGGTGTTTGTTATGTAACCAGATCAAGAAAAAGATAGAAAAGATAGATCAACACCTTAGAATTCAGCCTCTTCGAGGGGGCAACCTCCTTTACACTACATAAATGAACAATTCTTGGATGATTCAAATGAAAAAACCTCATTTCTATATATAGGAGTCTAAGGAGTCACAATATAACCCAACCGACCTAACAATAATAATATAAAGCCACAAAAATAAAAATAGGGGGATTCTATGGG